>BPTQ01000006.1:121557217-121814714 GCA_019973895.1 Chrysanthemum seticuspe | reverse complement strand
GAAAAAGGAAATTTTTTTGTCGAAAATTTTTTATAAAAAATTCCGTCAAAAAGTATTCAAAAAAGAAAAAAGAAATTTTTTTGTCGAAATTTTTTTATAAAAAATTCCGTAAAAAAGAAAAAAGTTTAAAAAACAAATTTTTAACGGAATTTAAAAACAAAATTTTATCAGAATATTTTATAAAATTTTTTTTTAACGGAATTTAAAAAAAAAATTTTAAAAACAAGTTTTTTACGGAATTTGTTTTTTATAAAATTTTATCGGAATATTTTATAAAATTTTCGGAATTTTTTATAAATTTTTTTATAAAATTTTCGGAATTTTTTCAAAATTTTTGGAATTTTTTATAATATTTTCGACAAAATGTTTTTTTTTTTTTTTTTTTTTTTTTTTTTTTTTTTTTTTTCATATAAATAGTTAACTCTAATAATAATAATAATAATTAAAAAAAAAAAAAGTAAAGTATAAAAGTAAATTGCAAAATACATCCCTCTTATATGTAAAAGAGTAAGCTGCAAAATACATCCCTCGTATGAGTAAAAAGACCAAAACAGCCCTCCTGTTAGCACTTAACGAAGAAAACTAACAGAGTTAGTGACCAGGGATGTAGAATGGCTAACGTTTGGCTAACGAAGGATGTAACTAGCCAATAGTTTATGACAGGGATGTAAAGTCTTAGAAACTGTAAACCACAGGGATGTATTTTGCAGTTTACTCTCTATTTTTAGTTTATTCATGTGTGAAAGCTTAATTATATTGTACTTTGTGGTTAAAAACTTGTATTTTTGGATGAAGGGTTGTTTTTAATAGTGTATTAATTGTATTATATGAGTAGTGTGTTTTTAGTTTTATGTGTGCTTTAGATACTTGTAAATAATGCTTATAAGATAGTATTTGCTTAAAATTATATTTATGGTAGTCTTAAAATAATAAATAGGAGGGAAGTGTATTCCTGCATTATAAGTAGTATAGATATAGATATAGATTGTACCCGTCTAACTAAATGTTTTGGCGATCAAATTCTTATATTTTCAAGCACCAAATAATTTGATCTCCTTTAAATGATCATTTTTACACTTAAGAGAATATAACATAGTACCCGCGCAAAGCGGCGGGAACCAAATAGTTCAAAACGTTTTTTATTTTCTTGAGATTTAGTACAATGGATGACTGTTTTCGGTGATTGTCAACTATTTTCAGTGATGGTCTAAAAGATTGGGAAAATAAACAAGTAAACAGAATATGCTAGTTACACAAAAGGAATATAGTATTCGATACATAACGTCATTTCTTTAAAAGTCACACTTTGCTTCTCAACATGAATGTCATTGAAAAGATTGTAACATGCGACAATTCAACTCAAAAAACAATTATTAAAATGTATCAAAAAACATATAAATACATTTAGTGAAAATACAAATTAAACATTATATTATTTTGAAATATGATGTCTTATATAATAGAGTTTGGAAATAAATTTTAATAAATTATTAATGTTGTAATTAAACAAAAAAACGATCTCTTTTTCTTTAACCATTGTTAACATCGAAGGATAAAATGGTTATTGTACATGAACAAAATACACACAAAAGTTGAAATTTGAAAAATTTGTGTTTTAATAGAAAAAAAGGTTACACATAACAACAAAAACGAACAAATTAGTTAATTTTTTTGTTATCATCCTTTTTCTTTGTGATATGTCACGTATGTAAAACTTGAATCTGCCATCATTTATCAATGAACTTATCACACAACATAAGATACCATTGAAATATAATCTTGTAGATTATTACAATCTTAATAAATAAATGGTCCATATAACTAGTATTTAAGTTGGTGTTCGCACTACATGTAAGTCGATCTTAAGGTTAATCAATCCAAGTCCATAAAAGTGAGATATCATTTGAATGTTTACTTTCAAATTTTATTATGTATAAGCTGCAAAAATCGTTCATGTTTATATCAACTCAAAATTTATTATGATTAACTTGCAAAAATCGTTAACGTGCTTTGATCAAATTGATGACTTAATATATACAACTTTGAAAGTACATACTTTTATTATTAAACTAACTTTGATGTGTAATAATCGTACCGTCATGAAACACAAAAACATAAGAAACTTCAATATAGTCATAGCACGCCTTCAATCTTTATATAGTTCACCACATAAGATGTTTAGTTGAGGAAGAAAAGGAGTTACTAGTCGACATTATCTCAACATAATTTACAATACTTTTATCATAAAATAGTTAAAAACTCGTGTAATACACGGGCTACGTAAGTAAACTTTGTAATAAAATACAAAAGAGAATGTCACTCAATTATACACAAAGTATACAAATTCACATTCTTATTGTATATTGTTTCGCAAAAAGTTCTCTTGAAACAAAAATAGTAAGAAATACAATTAGTATATCGAAATGAATACCATGAGTAGTTTTTCATAAATTCATTGCTAGACAGGTGAAGGCTAAAGAAATTTCAAAGTGCATTGATTTTGTGAAAACAAAATAGCATTTAATTTTAAAACAAATATGATCACCAAAGGGCATTTCAAATTGCTTAACTTTATGTCAATTTGTTTCTATTAAACTCTGTATCAACAATAATGTATTTATTTTGAAACAATGAGTAGATTTGGTTTGTATTCTTGTGGAACCAACTTATATCGAGAGAAATTAACATCATTTTTGAAGTTGAAAATACTTATTTATTGGATTTTGAGTCCTACTCGTTGTAGAAAGAACTTGTTTAGCTGTCACCGGCGCTTATAAAGAAGAAACACATAATTTTGGGATTGTCACTACAATGCACAATTACAACTCAACTTAAGAATAGATCCCAAATGAACATTACATTATACTATATACTAAAAATCATTATGCGATGACCAGTAAAAAACAGTGCGCAACAGTGTAAAACAGTGCGCTAAAGCTTTTTTTCCCCCTGAGGTTATTGATCCATTGCAACGTTAGTCCTTAACGGCCTTTACTTAGCAGTCGTTACAAATTTTTAGCAACAATAGTCCCTCGAGTTATCTATCAATTTTAAAATTAGTCACTAAAAACGAACTTTGCAACATTCCACTATCAAAAATATAACGAGCCAAACACTATTTGTTAGAAAAAATAACGTCCCCACTTACAACATTTACTTTTTAAAAAACCCCTTACACAAAAAAAACCCTCTTACGCTATAAAACTTTTACGGTATTAAAAAAAAAACTCCTTAACGTATAAAATATTTACGAAAAAAACCAGCCACAACGCGCGAGTATACACACTCATTCTAAAAGGCATTGAACAGTGGCACCAAAGCACTGTTGCTACAGTAGTTTCCCAATTTTAATTATAGACCCTGAGGTTATTAATCCATTGCAAAGTTAGTCCTTAACGACCGTTAGTTAATAGTCGTGACATAAATTTGCAACGGACCAATAACTTCAGGGACTGTTTCTGTACAAAAAATTGACCAGATATATCCTTTGAGGTTAAGTTTTTTTCAAAGTTAGTCCCTAAGAATTAACTTTGCAATATACCGACACTTTCAGGGACTAAAACTAAAAAATAGCATCGCTACAGGGCAGAACAGTGCTTGCTACAGTGCAGAACAATGTTTACTATTCATAGGCGATTTTCAATTTAGACCCCGAGATTATTGATGCATTCCAAATTTAGTCCTTTTAGTTTCAAAGTCAGTCCCTAGAGACTAACTTTGCAAAATACCGATAACTTTAGGGACTTTTTCCTTAAAATTATACTATTTTTAGAAATAATTTACGAAAATGGTACTTGCGGTTATCGATATTTTGCATACTTAGTCCTAATAACAAAAAATAAAATAAAATAGACAATCGTTTCATTTCGAGTTTAGATCAAACACAACATTCCTGCAGCAACGCGCGGGTACCCCCGCTCGCTATATACTAAAAATCATTATGCGATGAACAGTAAAAAACAGTGTGCAACAGTGCGGTACAATTTTTTTAGGTTATTGATCTATTGCAACGTTAGTCCTTAGCGGCCTTTACTTAACAGTCGTTATAAATTTTTAGCAACAATAGTCCCTCGAGTTATCTATCAATTTTAAAATTAGTCCCTTAAGACTAACTTTGCAACATTCCACTATCAAAAATATAACAAGCCAAACACTATTTGTTAAAAAAATAAAGTCCCCATTTACAACATTTACTTTTTAAAAAACCCCTTTTACAAAAAAACCCTCTTAACCTATAAAACTTTTAAGTATTTAAAAAAAAACTCCATAACGTATAAAATATTTAAAAAAAAACCCGTCTCAACGCGCGGATACAAACACTCGTTAACACTAACTTTATAATTACATGCACAAAGCCACTAACATTAAAATCACAAGTATCTCTAGCAATAACGATTCATCATTTTCGCATAAACAACAATTTACATTTCAGATAGCAGCAGGAAATTGCATGTTTTGACTCAAGTTGTTAAGTACATCACTTGCATCAAATCTAACCTTTATCCAAAGTCTTCGTCTAATATAATAGGGTACATCAACTTCCGCATTGCTCCATGATAACGTATCAATATTAGTACCTCAAGCCCCACTAAATATACGCATGAATCAAGCCCGTTACTAAGGCCCATCAATAAACACTTGATAGCAGCCCGGCTAGAATCCCATACCACACTTGGCCTGACGCAACTCATATTTACAATAGAAGTATCAAAGTAGGATAAGAAATGACCCTACGAAACTATCAGTATTTCGCAGGTTTCACCGGTTGCGCCACTGATCGTAGTATCGTACAATAAACTGCACCTTCTTGATCAGAGCTTGCAGAGACACAAGCTGGATACTTCAAAGAACTTCTGAGTGACCTGATAAGACAAATAACACGCTTGGGTTAGACAGAGCACAAGGTAAGACCCTGCGAACCGACTCCGGCGTGAAAATAAGTCATTCGTATACTTGGGAGTAATATCTAGTGTGAGAAAGTAGAAAGGGATGAAGGACATACATCAAATGGATGAAATGAGTCGCTTATTAAAGAATGACCGTTGTCTGTGTAGGGTCCAAAAAATATTCTATTTGTCATTTAGTGTCGGAGTCTCAATCTCCTCGAAGGCTAAGCTCCTCGGAGCGTTGGACTCCATGGATTGGACTCTTATGTATTGGCGGGTTCCCTTAAGGTAGCCCATTGAACTTTACGTCAATGAACACTTTAAGTGCTATGTGTGCAGTATCGGAGGCAGATGGGTACACCATTAATCCTTTGTTTATTTGTCATATTTGGCCAATGGTTACAAAATTAAAAGGGTACTGTTCCAACTATATGCTTCGAAAATCATTCAAATTTGAAGGGAAAAAAAGACATCTTTAGTTAAATTCAACCTTCAAAAAATAGTCATCTCCAGCCACATACTTTAAACCTTAACTTCAAAACCTCTTTACACAAGATTTTTATTTTTGCCCAATGACTAAATTTCTTAACATACTGCATGTATATAAAATATTAGTATATGTTTAGAGAATAAACAGCGATCCTCCAAATATGAAAGATTTTGATCAATGCCTCAAAAATTTCTTCAGATATGGAGCATGGTGGGAGATGGTTTTGCATCCCCCATTCACCAAAAATAAAAATTTATAAACCATGGTTGGAAATGACTTCAAAATTATGATCGTTGAAAGGTTACTATTACAACTACATCATATAGGGTTGTTGCTTAAGGAATTGTCACTTGTTATCTATAAGTGTTTGGATCACGGTTTTTCGCTGGGGTATTTTTTTTTAAGACTAATGGTTAACTAAGAGAGATGTTTTTGCTTTTTATTAACTTTAAAGTCATGACATTTACAAAAAAACAGTTTTGGAGGTGTATGCAACTATAGGATCAATTTGCTTGTTGAATGAAATTGAATGGTACTCAAGCAATGCAATTGCAGCCTTACAAGAACAATAGAAATCAATTCACATAGTAAATATGCTGACTCAACCCCCTACTTAAACGGGGGGCTCAAAAGAAATCGACTGATTCCACATGTATTGAACCATAATGATACTTAAAATACCATCCCTAGCTTCAATGGTATTTCACATGTATGGAGTAGGGACCAAGTTTAAGACCAACTGAATCATATTTAGTGAGCATTGATCACTGGTATTTACTGCATTGGCTAACATTGGCAGGAAACTAAACTGCGCACATGCTTTTCGAACGTTGCAATTATTGATAACTTGATACGGTTATCATTCGCAACTTATTGAGGCAAAAGAGTAAACCAGATTCTATTATACACCAAACAAAACATTTTCTATTTAATAGCCCATTTCTTAGTATGTTTCACAATAAAAACCAACTCTGGAAAATGTCATTCAACTATGTCACTGTTGCCGTCTTGTTGCAAAGGGAGGACTCGTCATAAACAACATTCTCGCAATTACACCGAATAAGCAAATAGTAGAAAATACTGAGCAAAAGAAAGCCATGTCACATACTTGTTGCTATTACTAAGTGCCTAAATTGAGATCAAACGCCAGCCTCTGATACTTTGCTACATTTTTATACTTTATTAGTAGCTAGACTACTTGAAACATAATATTTCAACAATGAACAAAATAAATGTTCATCATATTAACATTTAGCATAATATATATCAAGGTATTGGGTATTGTTGTTGTGAGGGACGGAGCCACCTTGTTCATTTAAATATGATCAAATATACTAAGCTGAAGCAAAATACTTGCACTAATACACATTTTGCAACAACAATACCCAATACCTTGACCCGACAACAACAATACCCAATACCTTGATATATTAATACGCATTTTGCAACAACCCGATTGACCCGAGTTTTATTTTTTCTCTTTCAAATTTGTATGTAAACATCAAAATTGTACTATATAATTTTTAAACGACCCATACCCGAACCCGAGCTAACCCGACCCTAGTGACCCGAGTTTTAAACAAGGTCGGGTTCGGGTATGGTTTTTGAGCCTTGACCCAAATTGACCCGACCCGAATTAACCCGAACCTGACCGGGTCAACCCGAATAACACCCCTACTCTTAAATCTTAATAGACTAACAACTTGTAATCTGGTTCTATTTCAAAAAAAGGTAAATGAGTCCAATAAAATTTTATTTAAGCCCAAAGAGTCGGGTCACAAATCTAACTCCAACTAAACGAGTCCAGTACTTTTCATTTAGTAATCGGCCCATATCCCAAAACCAGGGTTTATGCAAAGAAATCATTTACAAACACCTTCTTCTTCTTCTTCAACTAGGGTTTTGCCTCTCTCACTAATCAAAATGGGTCCAGTTCAACAACAATCATCCTCAAAGAAACGTAAGAACAACAAACAGTCATCAGAACCCAACACAAAGAAAAAAACCAAACCTCAGAAACAACAGACACTATCCGATGTAAAGCATCTTGGTGAACAGCTACTTTCCTCAAAAGCATACATCAACAATTTACCACTTTTGTTGAATTACCTTGACCCAACCTCGTACCCTCGTGAGTTTGTTCTCGAGTCTCTTTTGTCTCTGCAGTCTTTTTTTACTCCTCTTCTTCCTCACCTTCCTTCGTCTAATGCGAAACCGACTGAGGACCCCGAGTCGATTTATCGGACTTGGGTTCGGTCTAAATTCGATGAGTTTGTGACTTGTCTTGTTGGTTTGTCTGTTTCTTCTATGTTTCGTGATGAAGATGAAGCTCTTAGAGTAAGTACTAGAATCTCTCTGCTTATGAGCTTATTCTGTTGTGATAAGGCTGTAGTGTGTAAGCTGATAAGTTATGAAATAAGATGAAAATATGGGCTTATGAATGAGCTTATTTGATTTCGGCTTATTTTGAGACTTATGGGCTTATATTAGTTTATTACATAAGTCTCAGAATAAGCTAGGAAATTGTAAGCCGAAATCAAATATGGTCATAAGCCCACATAAGCTGAACCCAAATAAGCTCGTAAGCATAAATAAACGTCAACGAATGCTTCTTATGTTTTGGTTTATGAATTGTTGTTTTTGGATGTTGTTGACAGGAAGTGGTGTTGGATACTTTGATGGAGTGTGTTAAGGTTGGAAATGTGGGCAAGTTTCATTCTCATATTTATTACAAGTTTATCAAAAACATGGTCAGTTTGCTAACTTTATTTCTACGTTTTCGTATTATTTGCTGTTTATGACTGATCATTGTTGTTTAGTTGTGTTTGGCAAAACTAGTGGTACCTGCAATCAGTAGGTAGTAGCAGTTAACAGTAGGTGCAAGCAAGTAGTAACTGTTCGTTTTTATAAAAAACTACTCCGTATATTTTAAACGCTAAAATCTGAACGCTACAAAAAGCTTGTTGCTAAAGAATTTAGTTCGTTGTATTGTCAATAATAGCTGCATTAGTCTATATCTATTCTATACTACTTTATAATGCATTTAGGCCTTCTAAAATTAGAAGGCTTAAAAATTCAGACTTTTTTACTTGCTTATTATGGAAAGAGTTTTTCAAACCAAAAATTAAGATAAGGAGCTCCAATCATGAGATAACATGTGTCACTTCTTAACAAACTCCAAGCCTAACTTCTAACAAACTCCAAACCTAACTCCTAACCACTAAAAATTAAGATAAAGAGCTCCAATTATAAAATGACATGTGTCATTTCTCAACTAAAAATTCATCTTTATTTTTGAATTAAAATATCTTTTTATCTACTTATTTTTTTTATAATCTAATTTCACCATATTTTCTAAAATTTTATGCTCTTTAATTCAACTTTGATATATTTTTATGAGTTTTTAGTTTTTATATTTTTAATGGGTTTATTTTATTTTAATTCAAATTTTTACAACTTTAACCTTTATTTCATTTATTTCAATCAATATAATCTTGATTCATCAAAATCATATACTTTTGGGGTAGTGTTTGACGCGTAAGAGATTGCGAGGGTATTTCTATATGCGGGAATAATGATATCGCGGGAAAACTACGGGAAAGTTACGGGTAACCCAAACAAACACTTACAACTAACACATATACATTCGAAGTGTTGTGAAACGAATTCACTAAACGGGTAAGCAAACACATATAACTATACTTATCGCCGCCGCTGTGCGCGGGTACCCGGCTAGTTTTGTATAATAGACCAAAAATATTATAGTGGATTCATTGTAAGAATAAACGGGTAATATGTAATTGACGAGCATTTGGTACATTATAACAACAACAAGTCATAGTCTTCGTATCGGCGATGCTAGTCATCTCCACTTTTATTATAAAAAACCGCTAATTAATAACGACATACTCTACAATTCCTTAAACCTTGAATTTTATGTAACATATATTGAACAATTGAACAGCATTTAATCTATACCTCCTTTAAAACCGATTAGGCTTCAGCTTTCAGTTTATAGCTCTCCAGTCTTGCAAATGATAGCATAAAAGAGATAATGTATAACATAATAAACACTCAGTATATGATACTATAAGATATTGCTCTTTAAACTTTAGAAGCGGTAGTCCTCATATAGGCTTTTTACCAAATGCTTAAGGCGCCACCTGCTGTCTACATGCTCATAAAAAACATCCACCTTCCAATATATAAACTACTGAAACAAGATTACTACAGTTAAAGGCTAAATTTCATACAAACAAGAAATGATTCATTAGCCACGACTTCTTGAAAGCTAGAATTTTACAAAGCATAATAATGTTTTTGGATCATATATGACAGCTTTTACTAATATGGCAGAATGAGTCTCGAGGGTTCTTTCTCATGTAGTTTACCTCAGCCTATTTTATTTATTTATTTTCCTTGGCCTTTATGTTCCAAAACAATATTATTTATTATTATCATTATCACTTTTCAGATTTTTTCTATTGAAGAGGCTGATACTTTGTTGAATTTGCTTGTATCGAAGTATTTCAAGTACATCGACATTCGGTAAAGACTTATTCATTCATGAACAAACTGTATCTCCCTTATTTCTACTATATATGATAACATTTGTTTTGATGACCCTTCACTCACTTCTTATGTGCCAGCTATTTTACTTACATAAGCATCGAGAAGCTAATTGGAAAAGACGTCAAAGAATCCTCTGGTACTTCTTTTTCACATTCACATTAATGGTCTTATTAAAAAATGTAAATGTTGACCAGTAGTTGTATTTTATTTCCATTTTTATTTTGCTAATCAGTGTTTTCACGATTATTAGAGTCTAATGACCTTTTTACCATGCACTTCTGCAGATTCTGAAAAGGAAAGTACAAGAGCCAGGTTAGTGCATGATGTGTAGCTGTGCTTGTTTGCCCAAAATAGCATGATTGTGTTTTAAACTACCTGTGAATGAGTTTAATTAGATGGGTTAATCTTCGAAAAGATGTGGTTTTTCTGTTGGTTGCCACTGTATCTGTGATTGCAATATGTGTGTTTATACCTTGCTGTATTAGCTATAAAAGTTGGTTTGCTATTCAGCTATGTCATTATATCATGCTCATTTGGCTACCGGTTCTACACTTGTTAGGTGTTATAGGTCTGTAAAGTTATATATTTTGTCATGCTGTTTGTATAATTGTCATTATGTTGGGGCACCGCAACTAGGGTCGGTTGTGAAACACTTTTTAGGAATATAATATTACCATCATCGAGGCTGTCAGAATTATCAAGATTTATGCTTTTTTTGGGTAAAAGCATAAAATTAGTGTGACGAAACCTACAGAAAGTTTTGTTAGAATGCATTATCAAACAAGCACACATGACTTGCTAGGCGACTATTTCATGTGAATATTGTTATATAGAAGAATCTGAACAATTCTAAATGGTTATGTTGACGTTATGAGTATATATTGTGATGTGGTGTCAATTAAAAGATTGCAGGGTTTAAGAAAGTTGCCTGACCTAAAAATTGGACATAGATTATTTGTCTTACCCAAAGCTAATAACTTGAAGGCCATAAGAATCGCTCACCTTGTAGTCAGTTGCCATTCAATTTATGAGCACATCTCTTCCTAGTTGATTAATTGGCTCTAATAAGGCTGTTACATAGAATGAATTTTAGATATGTATTTTTGTGTGCAGTGGGCAGCTTTTAATCCGCAATATACATCATGTACTATCCAAGATCCCGCCCCTTGAACAACGTGGTGAAAACTCTGAGTACGAAATGTGGAATGCGTCAGGTGAAAATTGTTATTTTACTTATGATTCCGTTTCAATTTATTCAACGTCCAACTTTATGTTATGTAGTTCTGAGCACTACGAAAGGCCTACTGGCATTGTTAGGGATAACTTATTATTTCGGGTAAAGCTGTATGCTGTATGCTGTATGCTGTATGCTGTATGCTGTATGCTGTATGATGCATGCTGTATGATGCATGCTGCAAAACTGTTAACATGAGCTATCTTTTTTTTCAATAAAAGTGTTTGGTAAATTAGCTGTGTTATTTTATTTTTCAACAGCTCCGAGATATTTAAAAAGCTTTATGAATCAGCTTTTCGTTTTGGAGCTACTTGTTTGAAATAAAAGCTTGAAGTTGATATATCCAAACAGAGCTACTTATTTTGAAAGAGATTATTTTTGTAACAAAAAGCTTACAGCTCCCAAAAAGCTGCGTACCAAACAGGCCCTATATTCTGAGATACTTCACATAATTAACTACTAGCCATGCATATACGTTGAAACAGGTGTAATTTAAAGTAGTATTTTAGTCAAGTTACTTTTTAAATATTTGTCTTCCATTCCATCATCTTTTTATTCTTATTGTATAGTGTATTTAAGATAGATATTTACATTTTTTTTATTACGTTTTCTGCAAGGTAGGTGTCTTCACCAAAGAAGGTGAAACAGAGTCGAAGAAAGTTAAGAGAAAGGAAGCTAAGAAGTCTGGTAATGACGTAAGTTCTTAGAGTAATTTTCTGTATCCATCTTTATAACCTTTATATTTTTATAATAGTAAATGTTCTTGAATTCGAGCTAAAATCATCATGACACTTCCGTTTCAAGTGTATTTATTTCTATAATGCTCCACGGGTGCTTTAATTTTTATTGCCAGGTGTTTTCTGTGATATTAATTGCATCAAGATTTTTTTGATTATTGATTGCAGATACCATCTCCAGCTAAAATTACCAAAAAGATGAAGATGAAATTCTCTAAAGCATGGATGTCATTTCTTGCATTACCTCTTCCTATTGATGTGTACAAGGAGGTAAGATTTTACTGATTTTGTTTAATTAGTGTGTGTATTTATCCTTCTATACTCGATGCATCGAAGATAGAGTAAAAAGCTAACATCACATGCATATAACTTCTCTTCACTGAAATTCTTGCTGTTTTTATGCTTAGGTTCTTGTTACTCTTCATCAGACAGTAATCCCATATCTGTCTAGCCCTATTATGTTGTGGTGAGTCCATCTGAATTATCTACTTGACTACTTAATTATGTTATATTTGTTTGTTTTGTTGAGAGTGGTTCATGCACCTGCAGTGATTTTTTGACGAGATCTTATGACATTGGAGGTGTTATAAGTGTTATGGCTCTTAGCAGTCTGTTCATTCTCATGACGGAACATGGTTTAGAATATCCTAATCTCTATGTGAAGCTTTATGCACTCCTTGAACCTTCTGTATTCATTGCAAAACACAGAGCTAAGTTCTTCGAGGTTAGTTTTTTTTTTTCTCATATATGGAGTGACTAAAAACTTTTCCCTTTTTTTTAATCACCTTTGATTGGAAAACTTGCAATATCTATATCATGCTAACTAATGTCTATATTGTATTTGCAGCTTCTTGATTCATGCTTGAAGTCACCACTTCTTCCAGCTTATCTGGCTGCCTCGTTTGCTAAGAAGTTAAGTAGGCTAGCCCTTACAGTCCCTCCTTCTGGAGGCCTTGTCATTGTTGCTCTAATTCATAATCTCCTGCGAAGACATCCTTCAATCAACTGTTTAGTTCATAAGGTAACAAGTCGAGATCTGATAAATCTTATAAATCCTTTTGAGATTGCATATAAACAATGTAACATGATTTTGCAAGATGACATTAGTTTTTTTATTGACCACACCTAATTTTGTTTTCTTTTTTTTATCCTGCCCCCTTCTGGATTCCTCAGATCCATTCGATCTCACATGTAATTGAGGCATTTAAAAAAAAAAAACTGTTCCTTGTCAGAAATATGGGTTAATATCCGTTACATTAAAATCTTGGACAATTTAGAAATCTAGCTAAATCTTTTCCATCCAAGATTGTATCCTTTCTATTAGGATCGAAACATAAATTCAAGGCCTTGTCAACTGTTTGAGCTTTGAACCAGCCTTTGGTTATTTCTATGCATGTTTGATAACAGCCTGCTATTTACACAGGAGGACAACGTTGAAACAGCTAAGGACGTGTCCAGCATCAAATCAGGCGTTGATCAGTTTAAGAACGATGAAACTGATCTTCTCAAAACTAATGCAATGAGTAAGTTCGTGTGCATTGTCACTGCTGCATTGCTTAACTAGTTATAAGATGAACAGATGTGTGTTTGTATATATATGTCATCAATCCTCTGAAATTTTTGCAGGGAGTTCTCTGTGGGAAATTGATACCCTGCGCCACCATTACTGCCCTCCTGTGTCTAGGTATGCTCTTTATGTATAAACCTTGGTCTCTGTTTTTTTCGGTATGTCTATATCTGTACTCACATGAACTATTTGTGTAGGTTTGTTTTGTCACTAGAGAATGATTTGACGGTTAGATCCAAGACAACTGAAGTTGCTGTAAAAGATTTCAGTTCAGGTTCATATGCAACCATATTTAGAGAGGAGGTAAGTAATATTTTTTCATATTGTACAAGATTTGAATTCCAAGATAAAACTAATTAAACTTTTCAGGTCATGATAAAACTCAGTTGTATTTGTTTTTCTGTTTGTTAATTCACAGATAAGACGGAGAGTTAAACAGGTTCCATTGGCTTTTTATAAGGCGATACCTACTTCATTGTTTTCAGAGAGTGATTTTAGTGGCTGGACTTTCCAATCGGACAATAACAACAAAAGCAGTGAAGAAATTGATACCAAGAACTCTGCAGAAAGACGATCAGAATAGACCTCCCTCGCTCATTACTTATTTTCCAGTCCCTTTTTTTACCATGGTTTCCCGACCAAGTGGCTGGGTTTGCCAACAATTTTGGTTGTTGTAGATGATGCTCCTCTTATCCTTTAATTTAAAAATATACTCTCGAAACCATGGCATTGTGTTGTTCTTTTTCGGTCACTATGACCTCCAGTTGAGTGTTTCAAAGTAGCCCTTTTATACACGTCTATTTTTTTTTACTGATTTAATTGACGTTCCCTGTTGATCTCACAAACCGTCCTCGATATTCCTGTGTTGAATTTGTTACAAATTATATAGTTGTATGAGAATGTGAGGATTGATTGGAAACAAACTAATCATATTTATTCCTGTCTTTATCTCCAAGTTAACTAGTGCATCTTATGTTTACGGTAGTGGAACATGTTTTATTTGACTATATAAAGTAGTTTGTTGTTCAAGGAAATAAAGAGAGAAAAATTGATGGAAAGTTGTCTTCTTTTGTTTGTGTTCTTTGAGTTTTGCTAACTCAATTAGCTACTAATCAAAAGTCTACATTTTAATCTATTTCATGGGAGATTGACCATCTAAAATGGGACTCTAACAGCAGTCTAATGGGTTTAGCTAGATGAGCAGTTGAAGTGAGCTCCTGTACTATAAACTGAGGCATCTTTTTGGCAGCATTAGCAAGTAAAATATTTTCTTGATACTATAAACAAATCTAAAAGATGTAAAGGTAACACAAAAAATTCTTAACTTCCATTATCACACATCTTGAACCACAATATATCATCGATAGACTAGAAAGATAGAGTGAATAATTTAGAAGCTCAGTAAGTACTCTATATCATGGTGATGAGACTGTTGTTGTTTGTTGGTCTGGTTCACGGAGTCTTGCCCTTTGTAAATTCAAGAAGTAATATAGTAGACATCGGTTCCATTGTTACACCGGAAACCATCAATGGTAGAGTCTCGACCATTGCCATGAAGGCTGCTGTAGATGATGTCAATTCTGATCCCACAATTCTACAAGGAAGAGAACTCAGACTTAACATTCATGAGGCAAATTTTACTGGTTTCTTCAGCATTGTTGACGGTAATTTCAACTCTACTCATCACGCAGACGTTAATTACTTGTTATATTCAATCATATATGCATGTTGGAAATTTATAAATATATTGCCTTGTATCTGATGTTGTATCTATAATAATTAAGGGTTTATGATTAAGAACTGTAATCAAGAAGTTAGTTATCATTGGTATATATTTGTAGTCATCGCTCTGATGTTTACTCCTACTAATTCCGCTATTTTAGAACATATCATACAACAACTCTCTCAATGTGGTTCCTTAAGAGTGGCGCCAATTATGTTGTGAAAACATCATGGCTTGGTAATCTCTTACTTAATTTACATTACCCCTATCTTGTATGACTCCTATTTGAAACAAAATGTGAATATCGTATATTGAGCATCTAAAACATTTGAATTTGAATTACACTGCTAGAGAGAATGTAGCTTTTGGACATGTTCGTGTGTTGCATGTTCCTATAATCATATCCCCGTGTAGGCACTAGTATGAGAACATATTAACTATAGGCTTGTTAGAAATTGTGTCCTGATATAGTGATAACCAACAATATGCCTGGATGTAGTTTACTTAAGGTATAGCACTTTCCAAATACTATTTTTCAACCCTATAGCTTCGTGGGTTGAACGGAATTAGTATTCGGATAATTCAAAGCAAGCACTAAGAGATGATTGATATGTATTTTTGTATGTTCTTATAACCCTCACAACTTGTTGTGGCCGGAATTAATCAGGTTATCTTACACAAGGTTAACCTGAATTCCCCTCTGTCTCAAGTAGATATCAATTACATAGCGACACTAAAATCACCAACAAGCGGGCTTACCCTTACACTTAGCTTTTTAGTTTAGGCCCCTGTTTGTGAATTCTGAAATCTCGTGCTCAGACTGCACGGGGTTTGTTCAGCGTACTTGCTCTTATGTATCTTTATACATGCTATAGGGAGAGTGCTTTGTCATATTCTTTACAGAAGTGTATAAAAGATACATCCCTAAGAGGCTCACATGTTTTACCACAATTACTTTAACTGCAAGTATAGTCCTTAATTACGTTCTTCATATTTGATTTTCTTAGCATTGAAGTACATGGAGATCCCTAATGTTGCTATTATCGGTCTTCAAAGTTCAATGATGGCTCCCGTGCTTTCATATATTGGCAATGAAATACACGTCCCAATTTTGTCATTCACAGATCTAGACCCCACACTTTGGGCTCTCCAGTACCCCTATTTTATCCAAACAGCCCCAAATGATCTTTATCAGATGACTGCTGTTGCTGAAATAGTAAGCCATTTTCGTTACGCACAAGTAACCGCAATCTTCACTGTTGATGATCAGTTTCGTAATGGCATAAATGTGTTAGGTAATGAACTCTCAAAGAAGAGTTGCAGGCTATCTGGTAAAGCACCACTTCCGGTTGACTCCAAAGTAACTCGAGAGATAATTAAAGATAGATTGCTTAAGGTCATGTCAATGGAATCTCGTGTCATTCTTGTACACACTTACATTAAAACTGGTCTGGCCATCTTTGAGATTGCTAAGAGTCTTAACATGATGAAAAGAGGATACGTATGGATTGCAACTGCTTGGTTATCAACTATTTTAGATTCTGTTGGCATTCTTCCCAAGTCTTTACATGGTGTTCTAACACTTCGTCCACACACGATAGACTCGTACAAGAAAAAAGCATTCTTAAGAAGGTGGAAGAACCTAAGTAAGGGATATAATAATACTGGACTGAACCCGTATGGTTTATATGCTTACGATACTGTCTGGATAATTGCACATGCAATCGACAAGTACCTAAAAGAAGGCGGGGAGATTTCCTTTACCACAAATTCGAGTTTAAGTAATATCATGGGAGGCGTGAGCTTGAATCTTAAAGCCCTTACCATTTTTGATGGAGGGAAGCAGTTGCGTAACAACATACTACAGACAAATATGACGGGTCTAACGGGCCCCGTTAGGTTCAATGAAGACAGATCCATGATAAACCCCTGCTTTGATATTGTCAACATCATACAAACACATGGACGCTTAGTTGGATACTGGTCTAACTCTTCTGGACTATCCGTTGATGTCAAACCATCCAACATTTCTTCTTACAACCAAAAATTAAGAAGTGTAGTATGGCCTGGGAACACGAAAGATAAACCTCGTGGATGGCAGTTTCCAAATAATGGTAGACCTTTGAGGATTGGAGTTCCCTTAAGAGTTACTTTTAGGGAAATGGTTATGCAAGCCAGCGATACCAAACAAGTTGGTGGTTTTTGCATAGATGTCTTCAACGCCGCCCTAAAGTTGCTTCAATACCCACTTCCTTACGAGTTCATTGTCTATGGGGACGGACACAAAAATCCAAGCTACTTGGACCTTGTAAACAAGGTTGCATCTAAAGTGAGTAAAGATTATTATCATACATAGATATTGCTGTTGGCTACAGATTAGTCGGCCACTCATATTTATATATGTTTTTGGCAGGTATTTGATGCTGCAATCGGTGATATTACCATCATAACTAACCGTACCAAGGCTGTGGATTTCACACAACCATATATAGGGTCTGGCCTCGTTGTAGTTGTCCACATAGATAAACCAGATTCCAGTTCTTGGGTTTACGTGCAACCATTTAGTCCGCAGTTATGGTGTGTCATTGCTCTTCTCTTTCTCTTTGTTGGAGGTGTTGTGTGGTTATTAGAACACAAGCACAATGACCAATTTAGGGGCCCGCCAAGGAAGCAAATTGTCACCGCAATGTGGTGAGCTACCACACACTGAATTATAAATTGCTTCATTTGGTTTCAACCTTTAAGATTGAACAAGTTACTTTTATGTTTCAGGTTTACTTTCTCAACTATGTTTTTCGCGCAGAGTAAGCATCAAAATTGTTAATAATGTTATTACTGTATTAAATTCTTTTTTAATCTGGGTGTGTAGTGACTCGGTCATTAATGAGTTGAATGTGTCAGGAGAGAACACGGTGAGCACCCTTGGTCGTATGGTTGTGTGCATCTGGCTTTTTGTAGTTCTAATTGTAAACGCGAGCTACACTGCTAGCTTGACATCAAATTTAACCGTGAAACGACTAAAATCTCCCATTAGTGGAATCGAATCTTTGATCATAAGCAACGAGCTTATTGGATTTCAAGTGGGGTCCTATATTGAAGATTATTTGGTGAAAGAATTTAACATTCCAAAGTCAAGACTTGTTGCTCTTGGCTCAGCAGACGAATATGCTGAGAAGCTCTTGTCGGGAACAGTGGCTGCTATTGTCGATGAAAGGCCATACGTCGATTTTTTCCTTTCAAACCACTGTGACTTCCAGATTGTTGGCAAAGAGTTCACAACCAGTGGGATGGGTTTTGTAAGTACTAAATTGTTTAGTTGACTTTGACTAATTTATGGCAGTGGTTCAGCTGACTGCTTACATGATCTTTTGATGTGAGAATTTAAAATTTCAGGCATTTCCGAGGGACTCCCCTTTGGCTGTTGATATGTCAACTGCCATATTAAAATTAACAGAAACTGGAGAGTTTAAGAAGATTCATGATAATTGGATCAACAAACGAGCATGTGGCCCGCAAAGCTCCTCATTAGTATCTACCCAAGTTCAACTAAAAAGCTTTTGGGGATTGTTTCTGATATTTGGACTAGTATGTGCTGTTGGTGTTCTTATACACTTGTGTATGACACTTTACAAATTCAGAAGACATCCGCATCATGCAGTCATGAACCGAAGGCAAAAATGGTACCATTCAACACGCCTGCAAAGATTCTTCAAGTTTGTGGATGAGAAGCAAGAGGTAACGCTCAACAAGTTAAAGAGAAAGAGGAGGGCGTCTGGTAATGTTTGATGACACTGTTATGTACTGAGTAATTTATGTTTTGTTTAAAGTAATATACACTAAATATACTGATCATCATAGGAGAAAAGAGAAGATGCCTATATGAATTAATATAGCTAATATATTTGATTATAAAAGCTATGTATTGCTTCAATGAGGTTGTAGCCTTTCATTTGTTGAAATGGGCAGACACATATATAGTATTTAAATATCTTGGCATTTTGATATGCTTATGATGTATACGTGCACAAGGTCGGATTTGGGAAGAAGGGGGGAAGCTTATTTGCTTAACTGCATTGATCATAACACGATAAGGTCAAAACATGTGGTATGGTAAAGATCTTGTTAAGAGCTTAGTAGCTTGTTTGTGAGAAAAAAGGGGATAATTGCATGCAAATGGAGATAATTTATCACTTTTCCGAAATCTGTGCAGCCATCTTTTTTGGGCTTTAATATACGTCATACTCATGAATTCCGTCTATTGTGCGTATTTGGATCTTTTTGAGGATGTATAAGCGCCAAATGAGTGATAGGTTGAGAGAAATAATCTTGTGATTCATCTTAAATTAAGTTAACCACCAAGGTTGTTCGTATATAAATGAGATATTAATTTCTGTAGTTTTTTTCTTATGTGAAAAGCAGCTATCATTCCTCGTCTAATGGTTCAGAAAGCAGGAAAGACAGATAGAGCTGGAATGGCAATTAAAGGCTTTTGAACAATCATGCTAATCATTTGATGACATGCATATCAACAATTCAATGGAGAAACATTGAAACGTAGGCCTCACTTTACGTGGGCACGACGATATTCTTATCTCCCTTGAAGATTGGCTTCTTTGATTATCAAACTGAAATTAAAGGGCTAGGTCAACTACAATATGAATAAAAGACATGCTTGCAGATTATCATATTAATTAGGTATCTTTTTGGTAGCATTAGCAAGCAAGTCACCTCTAAGTAAAGCTTATATGTGTCATTTTTTCTATATATATTAAACTGATTGTAGATCTATTTGTCTCTTTTTGTTCTTTCTTTTCTTCTCAATGGGATTGCATTTCAGCAACTCTAGTAAATTGTTTTATTCTCCCCGCCCTACAAACAATTTAAAAAAATGAAAAGCAAAAGAGAAACGAACAACAACAACGTTGAAGAACCCTTTTTCATATTTCACTAATATATAAATACTTGTTTGATTCCTTACAGATTTGAGAGGGTTAATTAATACCAACTTTTTTCCTGCTAAATCTAGGCTTGTCTGGGGTGTTCTCACATTCATCTAAAAAATATTGTGAACAGTTTGTCCTTTGTTCCTTTTTGTATCTTTATAGTTCTTGGAGCATTGTCAGTTGTAGATCCAAAGAGTGATATCATAAACATCGGTTACATCGTTCCATTGCAGACCATCAATGGAAGAGTCTCGAGCATTGCAGTGAAGGCTGCGGTAGATGTAAATTCTGATCCCACAATTCTTCTGGGAAGGCAGCTCAAACTTTCCGTTCATGTTACAAACTTCACTGGTTTCTACGGCATTCTTGGCGGTAAAAAAATTCTATTTACTGTCACCATATCATAGCTGGCCTGGAAAAATGTAAATATTTTGTATTGAAAACTCAATTATTCTTTTTTACAGCATTAAAGTACATGGAGATCGCTAGTGTTGCTCTTATCGGTCCACAAAGTTCTGAATTGGTTGGGGTGCTTTCACATCTTGGAAATGGACTGCATGTCCCAATATTGTCATTCACTGCTCTTGACCCCTCACTTTCACCTTTACAGCACCCATACTTTCTCCAAACAGCCCCGAACGATCTTTATCAGATGAAAGCACTTGCAGCTATAGTAAGCTATTTTCGCTACAGAGAAGTAGCCGCAATCTTCACTGATAATGATCAATTTCGTAATGGTATCAATGTGTTTTGTAATGAACTTACAAAGAAACGTTGCAGGCTATCTGGTAAAGCACCACTTCCGGTTGACAGCAAATTAACTAGACAGATTATTATAGATAGATTGGTTAGAATCATGTCAATGGAGTCCCGTGTCATTCTTGTACATACATACTCCAAAACTGGTCTCATGATCTTTGAGATTGCTAAGAGTCTTGGCATGATGAAAAGAGGATACGTATGGATTGCAACTGCTTGGCTATCAGCTGTCCTTGATTCTACTGGTATTCCTCCTAAGAATGCTGACACTTTACATGGCGTTCTAACACTTCGCCCACATACACCAGATTCATACAGGAAAAAAGATTTCACAAGACGCTGGAAGAATTTAAGTAACGAATCTATCGGAATCAACCCCTACGGTTTATATGCTTACGATACTGTCTGGATAATTGCTCACGCAATAGACAAGTTTCTTAAAGAAGGTGGTCAGATTTCATTCTCCAATGATTCAACATTAAGTAATATAAGTGGAACAAGGCGCCTTATTCTTAAAAACCTTAGCATTTTTGACGGGGGAAAGCAGGTGCTAAGCAACATACTACACACAAATATGACCGGTCTGACGGGACCTATTTCGTTCACTCCAGACAGATCTTTAAGAAATCCTTCTTTTGATGTCATCAATGTCTTACAAGCAAAAGGCCGACTAGTTGGATACTGGTCTAACTATTCTGGGCTATCGGTTCAGACGCCAAAGAGCTCTTTTAACGTAATACCATCCAACATTTCTTCTTCTAACCAGCGACTGGGAAGTGTGGTATGGCCTGGGAACACAAAAGAGAAACCTCGTGGATGGGAATTTACCAACAATGGGAGACCTTTGAGGATTGAAGTTCCATTAAGAGCTAGTTTTAAAGAAATGGTTACGCAAGTCAATGGTACCAAACAAGTTGCTGGTTTTAGCATCGATGTATTTCTTGCTGCCATAAAGTTGCTTCCATATCCTCTTCCATACGAGTTCATAAAGTTTGGGAACGGTCACAACAACCCGAGCTACTCAGGCCTTGTTAACAAGGTTTCATCCAAAGTACGTGTATAAAGATTACAAAATTAATTGCTATATGGATACAAATTGCTCACACATGTGTTTTTTGTAGGTGTTTGATGCAGCTGTTGGTGATATATCAATTGTCAGTAATCGTACAAAAGCTGTGGACTTCACACAGCCATATATCGAGTCTGGCCTGGTAGTAGTCGTCAACGTACATAAAGCACACTCAAGCTCTTGGGTTTACTTGCAACCATTTAGTCCGTCATTATGGGGTGTCACTGCTCTTTTCTTCATATTTGTTGGAGCTCTAGTGTGGTTATTGGAACACTGGCACAATGACGAATTTAGGGGCCCACCAAGGAAACAAGTTGGCACTGTATTGTGGTGAGTACTTAAAGCAGCTTATCTCTTTCATAATAGCTCTTAGTTAGATCCATCACCCATTGATGAGAAAAGCTGGTCATTTTTTGCAGGTTTACCTTCTCAACTATGTTTTTCGCACACAGTAAGCATTATACCTTTCAACCTGTTAATCTTTTATCACCTTTTTACTGTCAAATGACTCGCTCACTAATGATTTGATTGTGTCAGAAGAAAACACCGTGAGTAGCCTTGGTCGTATGGTCGTCTTCATCTGGTTATTTGTAATTCTAATTCTTACCACAAGTTACACCGCCAGTCTGACATCAATTCTAACAGTGCAACAACTACAAACTCCCATCAGTGGAATCGAATCATTAATCATGGGCACAAGCTTATTGGATTTCCTGTGGGATCGCATGTCGAGGATTATTTGGTGAAAGAACTCAACATCCCAACATCAAGACTTGTATCTCTTGGCTCCCGAGAAGAATATGCTGAGAAACTCTTGTCAAGAACAGTTGCTGCCATTGTTGACGAAAGACCATACGTGGATCTTTTTCTCTCAAAGTACTGCGGCTTTCAGGTTGTTGGCCGAGAGTTCACAACGAGCGGGATGGGATAATAGGATATGTAAGTATATCTTACTTAAGTGTTTGACTCTTTATGGTCCAGCCAACTACTTGTCTAGTTAAATTTTATGTGACCTTTATAAAACACTGGCCTACATTATACTTCATTGCAGTAGATAAATGTTGATGCAAGTAGTGTGAAAAAACTATGAAAGGATAAAATCGTGTCTTTATTGGTAAATTATGAATATCATTTGTACGATAGTATAAGCAACACAAGATGAATAATAGAACCTTTATTCAAACGTAAGCCACAATAGTCAGCTTAGATTAAGTTTAAAATAGTATCTAAGATGTTACAAGATTAGATTAATGTCAATGAGACAATAATCATGTAAGTACAAAGACAAGACAAGATCAATGAAATGATTAGAGAGAGGAGAAGAGTGTGATACAATGACTGCACACACAAGTGTATCTAACCCTAGATTAAGGGACTTATTAAATAGGAGATTAAAATACACTAAGACGCCTCTAACGGCTATAAATGACTCATCAGCAGAAATGAGAAAGCTTCAGCAGAAACGAGCTTCTTGGAACTTTAAACATTTTATTTTTTGTCCATGATTAACCCCTGTAGAAACTCTGCAATGAACATAACTTGAAAGCCATTAGCAATTGATAGAATGATATGTTTGCCACAGATTGATACTCCAAAATTTAACATTCCCCCTTAATCTGATGGGCAAACATATCAAACAATATCAATTTTTCACACAAAAATTTATGCTGATAGACAGGGAGGTTTTTAGTGAGTATGTCAGCAGTTTGGTTTGAAGAGCCAATCTTTTTTGCACTTATAACACCTCTAGCAATTTTTTCCCTGATAAAGTGAACATCAATTTCAAAGTGTTTTGATCTTTCATGGAAAACAGGGTTGACAGCAAGTTGTAAAGCAGATTTGTTATCACAAAAAAGATTAACAGGGAGATTAATATCAACTTCTAGATCCTTTAAGATTTTTTGAATCCAAATGATTTCACAAGCAGCAGTAGACATAGATCTATACTCTGCTTCTGTGAAAGATTTTGAAAGAGTATTTTGTTTTTTACTTTTCCATGAGATCAGACAATCATTAAAGAAAACACAATACCCTGTGACAGATTTTATGGTTTTCTTGCATTTGGCCCAATCAGCATCACTATATCCTTCAAGATGATTTTCAGAGTTGCTGAAATTGTACCTTAGACCTTTTCCTGGAGCTCCTTTTAGATATCTCAGAACATTGAGGGCACATTCCAGATGAGATTTCAAGGGAGAATGCATATATTGTGCCAGACAATGAACTGAGTATGAGATGTCAGGTTTTGTATGGGTGAGATAGATAAGTTTCCCAAGTAACTTCTGATAACCAGTGATGTTGACAAGTAAGGGATCATCATCAGTGGGAATGTATGGAAGGACAGAGTTGGGTTTCATAGGAGTGGACACAGGTTTGCACCCAAGAAGCCCAAATTCTTTGAGGAGTTCAAGACAATATTTTCTTTGGGAGAGACAAATGTCATTCCCAGTTTTTAGAACCTCAATGCCAAGAAAATATTTTAGATTTCCCAAGTCTTTAATATGAAAATTTGATTTTAGAAACTCTTTGAATAGGTTTATCTCATCAATGTAGTTTCCAGTAAGGACAATATCATCCACATAAACAAGCAGAGCAATAAACTTGTTATTCTCTGTTTTGGTGAACAAAGAGTGATCATTAACATATTGAACAAAGTTATTTTCTTTCAAAAAACTGACAAGTTTTTCATTCCATTTCCTGGGAGCTTGTTTTAGGCCGTATAGAGATTTGACAAGTTTACAAACTTTATTCTTATTGTTCTCATTACAGAACCCCTTGGGTATGGTCATATAGATATCCTCATCAAGATCTCCATACAAGAAAGCATTGTTAACATCAAGTTGAAAAAGAGGCCATTTGTTTTTTACAACTAAGGCAATGAGACATCTAACAGTAGACATTTTCACAACAGGAGAAAAAGTTTCATCATAGTCTATTCCTTCGCTTTGATTATAGCCTTTAACAACTAATCTAGCCTTGTATCTATCAACTTCACCATTGGCTTTATATTTGATTTTAAAGATCCATTTGTAGCCAATAGGAGTTCTATTAGGAGGTAGATCAGTTATATCCCAAGCATGGTTTTCATTTAAGGCCTCAATTTCAGAGTTCATAGCATCAACCCAATTACTATCAAGGATAGCTTCTTCATAACAGGTAGGTTCAATACTTTTATTAAGACTAGATGCAAAGCAGTAGTTATCTTTGTTAAGATTAGAGTAATTAACAACCTTTTCAACACCATATTTGACTTTTCCTTCTACAATAAAGTCGTTAAGATTACTGGGCAATTTAGAGACGCTGGTTGACCTTCTAGCAGTAGTGGCTGGCAAGCCTCTTTCTTGTTCAGCAGAATCAGATGTTGTATCAGTAGAATCAGAAGATGCATTAGCAGGATGTGATTCATGTGATATGATGCCCTCAGGGTGTGTATTATCATCTATAGATGTTGCAACCGGTTCGTCAATCCTAGTAGGATGACTTACCACTGTGTTATCATCATAAAATGTCACTCTCCCTTCATCATTGGGACTTATTTGTGAGTCAAAGAAATTTTTGTGATTTAAATCTTTTGGTACAAAAGTTTCAACAAAAGGTTTTGACAGGGTATTTTTCATTTTGAAGGGAAAAACAGTTTCATAAAATTTGACATCTCTGGAGTAAAAGATATTTTTTGTTTCTAGGCTCAAGAGTTTATAGCCTTTTTTTTTCATTTGAGTAACCAATAAGGACACTTTTTTCAGACCTACTACCAAATTTATCAGAGATGTTGAGAATGGTGGCATAGCATAAGCAGCCAAAGACTCTAAGGAGAGAGAGTGAAGGGTCATGCCCATACACAAGGAAGAAGGGGGACTTGCCAGACAGAACTGAAGAGGGTAACCTGTTTATGACATAGGCAGCATTTAGAACACATTCAGGCCAAAGTTATAGAGGTAATTCCCCCTGAAACATGGGGGATCTAGCTACATTAAGGAGATGCCTATGTTTCCTTTCAGCAATACCATTTTGTTGTGGTGTATAAACACAAGAGGTTTGATGTAAAATTCCTTTTTCATGGAAAAAGTGTTGAAGTTTATTATTGACAAATTCTGTCCCATTATCACTTCTAAAAATCTTAACATTGTGTTCAAATTGATTTGATAGCATATGAGTAAAGTTAACAATGGAAACATAAACATCATCCTTCCCCTTAAGCATATAAACCCACACTGCCCTGGAATAGTCATCAACAACTGTTAAAAAATATTTGTAACCATCTCTACTAGTGACTTTATATGGTCCCCATACATCAAGATGAACAAGTTGACCAATTTTAGTTGATTTGTGTTCACTTAGAGGGAATGGTTCCTTGGTTTGTTTAGCTTTATTACAAGTATCACAGAGATGATCAGTTTCAGATGTACTATCAAATTTAAGAGTGGGTTTAAGTATGTGTAAGACTTGGTCAGAGGGATGACCAAGTCTTTGATGCCAGAGATTTCTAGAAACATGACAAACAGATATGCAGTTATTAGAATTAATCTTACATGTAGAATCAATATCAAATGTATATAACCCATTGTATTGTTTACCAATCCCCACAATCCTTTTTTGATGTAAATCCTGTATATAGCAATTAGATTCATTAAACCCAACAAACATCTTATTGTCTCTAGCAATTTTATGAACAGACAACAGACTAACATTGTACTCAGGAACAACTAGAACATCAAAAAGAGTTAGGTCATTATTAACCTTTAAATCACCAATTTTAGTAATTAAGGCCTGAGTACCGTTGGGATGTCGAACAGTTAAGCCAAGATTTGAAATGTTAACAACATTGATTAAAAAGTTTTCAGACACAGTCATGTGCTGATTTGCACCAGAGTCAACAATCCAACCAAGACTGATGTTTCCAGATAAGGATTTTGTGTTGTTGTTAAAAAATTTGTTAAAGTTTACATTAAACTTGACACTGCCATTAAAGAAAGTTCCTGAAAAATTTTTACATGCCAAGTTGGCATTAGCAGATGACACATTGTTGTCATTGAGAAGACTCATAAGTCTGGAGAGCTGTTCATTAGACAAGGAAACAGGAGAGTTGCTAGCACTATTATCAGTGACATGATTAGTTTCAGCAGAAACATTGTTACTGCTGAAAGGTTTACCATTAAAATTCCTTTTAACATATCCAGCAGGATAACCAACAAGATCATAACATCTAT
This sequence comes from Chrysanthemum seticuspe, assembly GCA_019973895.1. Lineage (NCBI taxonomy): Eukaryota > Viridiplantae > Streptophyta > Magnoliopsida > Asterales > Asteraceae > Chrysanthemum > Chrysanthemum seticuspe. The sequence goes on along the minus strand of BPTQ01000006.1, from coordinate 121,787,527 downwards.
CAACAGTGTGACCAGGTTTTTTGCAATTAGTACATTTGAGATTCATTTTTGGTCCTCTGCTATTTGAGTTGTTATCAGTATTAAAACCAGAACCTTTGTTGTTAAAACCTTTTCTGTTATCAAAAAAGTTTCCACCATCAGAGGTTTTTGCAGCAAAGGCTGTAGCATTGGGTTTAGCAGAGCTATTCCCAGATGAAGCATTTCTGTGAGATTCTTCTCCAGAGACAACAGAGAAAGCAGTTTTGACATTAGGTAAAGGATCTCTGGTTAAAATATTGCTTCTGATGGGGACATAGGAGTCATCAAGACCCATAAGAAATTGCATTAACTTGATTAGCTGACTATGTTTTTCAAAATGTTTTGCAGCCTCACAAGTGCAGGGAGGCAAGCTAATCATACAATCAAATTATTTCCATAAAGAGTTAAGATTGTTATAATAATCAGCAAGAGAGGACCCACTTTGACTAAGAGAGTTTATATTTTTATGCAAATTAAAGATAGCTGAACCATCAACCTTATCATAGGTATCTTTAAGATCATTCCATATTTCATAAGCAGTTTTAGCATATGGCACCAGCAAATAGTTCAGGGCTGAGAGAATTAAGAATCCAAGTAACCACAACAGAGTTACAAGTATTCCATTGATTAGCAAGACTAGGGTTCGAATCATCTCTTATGCAAGTACCATCAATAAACCCTAACTTATTATGGTTCCTTAAAGCAAAAGTCATGGCCATATTCCATATTTTATAATTTTCAGTTCCAGTGAGTTTAATAGAAATAATGGGAGTACCATTGGTATTGTTAGGGTGTAAATACAAAGCATCACCAAAGGATAAGCTTTTCTCAGTGGAAGAGCCACCAATATTATCATCACCAATAGCCATAATTCAAGCAATAAGACAGACAAATATAATAAGACAGACAAAGAGTCACAGACAAAGATAATAATAAGACCAAATAGACAAATAAATAAGACCTTGAATTTAAGAAACAACAAGCACCAAGCCTGTGGACTAGGGTAAACCAGAGCAGGTATTCGTACCACTCAAAGGTGGTAGATCAAGATGTTAGTCTACCCGTTTGCACCCACAAAGACTTAAGTACTGTATGTTTGAAGAAGAGATAAGACTTAGACTTACAGAGATATATGCAGCGGAAGAACAAGTCACAATTACCCTAGATTCACTTAGTCTAGGGCTAATTGTAAGTAGAAGATAACCAGTGATTACGCCAGTAGCAATAACCCCAAACCACCAATTTGTTGCCGAAGAGAATCAATGAGCCTGAAGCTCTGATACCATGTACGATAGTATAAGCAACACAAGATGAACAATAGAACCTTTATTCAAACCTAAGCCACAATAGTCAGCTTAGATTAAGTTTACAATAGTATCCAAGATGTTACAAGATTAGATTAATGTCAATGAGACAATAATCATGTAAGTACAAAGACAAGACAAGATCAATGAAATGATCAGAGAGAGGAGAAGAGTGTGATACAATGACTGCACACACAAGTGTATCTAACCCTAGATTAAGGGACTTATTAAATAGGAGATTAAGATACACTAAGACCCCTCTAACGGCTATAAATGACTCATCAGCAGAAATGAGAAAGCTTCAGCAGAAACGAGCTTCTTGGAACTTTAAACCTTTTATTCTTTGTCCATGATTAACCCCTGTAGAAACTCTGCAATGAACATAACTTGAAAGCCATTAGCAATTGATAGAATGATATGTTTGCCATAGATTGATACTCCAAAATTTAACATCATTTCTTATTTATAATTCTCACAGGCATTTCCGAGGGACTCTCCATTGGCGGTTGACCTGTCAAATGCAATACTAAAACTAACAGAAACCGGAGAGCTTCAGAAGATTCATGACCATTGGCTTCACAAAAAAGCTTGTGGCCCACAAAGCTTGTCCTTTGTATCGGAGAAACTTCATCTAGAAAGCTTATGGGGGCTGTTTCTTGTTTTCGGGCTAGTTTGTGCTCTTGCGCTGTTTATACACATGTGTAGGACACTTCATAGATTCAGAAAAAGAAAGAGGATATGATGGCGTATGATATTTTCAGGCAATGATACGATCAAAGTTCTTTCAGAATGACATTAATTGTTATAGAAGGATCAACTTGTAAAGCCTAATGATCGTCACTCTTTCTAATTATATGGCAGTTATATCACTTACATAAGCATGTCAGAGCTAAATTGGACTTATGGTATCAAAGAATGCTTTATAGTAAAAGTTAAATAAGTTGGCCTAGCTTCATGAATGTAGGAGTTTAATAACATCTTCATGAGTGCGTATACTAAGAACTAGGGATGTCTTCTTTATGTTAATTGCGCCTATCCAGCAAAATGGGTACAAGGGTTTTCTTGGGTGATTAAACCAAATAAAGGCTCATATAACCATTAAAACCTACAATAAAAAAGAATGCTCAAAACGTAGTAGGTCTTTACATGTTAGTTCGATCTATGGTTTAGCGAAATGGGAGAAACATCAACACTAAGCAGCTCAAGCGATTGATGTCACACCCCAAAAATGGCGCAGCGAAAAGTATTTACGGGGCATGACTTCATAATCAAGAACACAAGGTGCCTAAATAGAGAAATACTAAGTGCATAACATATAAGAAAGATAATAGTCGCAAAACTCCCACAACCGGGATGAGTACAAAATCTGGAATCCAAACATAAGTCTCAAAGATAAAAATTACGTTGGCAGGAATTTTTTTCTTGTACTAAAGCTCTAAAACTAAAACTTTAAAGTACAAGTACTTAATACTTAAACATACCTTTTTATTAAAATATTGCGGAAGCTTGAATATATTACAATGGTTATGGTGAGAGGTTTTTGGTGGGTTATCTGAAGATCGATACAACGAAATAGAAACGCTTTTTATAGGAAAACATACTATGGTATATGCTTTGGCATTAAGCATATTCCATGAGCCATTATTGACTTTACTATTAGCCATTATTAACTGTACAATCGGCTCGTGATATTTCTGACATAATGATACAATAATTAAACGTAGAGAGACTGTAGGGTCTGGCATCTTTTGACTAGGTTTATTACATGCGGGCGTGTCGAGCATATTTTATTTCAGGACGATTCAATTTTAATGATTGCAAGCAATAATCATCCCATCCCGGGTCCACAATAAAAATTGAATCGTCATTGCATTCGTCAGCTTCTAGAAGATGGGCCTAGGCTTCTTTGGGCTTAGATGTTGTTGCGGCCCAGTCATTGGGCAAGAGCTTCCAGTTCGATGAGGATTCTTCGGGCTTCTTTGTTTTGGATTCGGACGTCTCCCTTTTGGCCAGACCAATGGTTGTCTCTAGTTGATAATCCAAAGCAGACTTGGGCGTTGCAGTGTATAATTGCTTGTAGGTTTCACATTGCTTTGACTGCTTCTTTTGCTACTGATAACTCGATCTCACGGGCGACTGATCTCCATGCATCAGATTTATCAATTCTGATTGGGGTTTGGTTGGACTTGAGCTCATAGTGCTTGTACATTTCTCCTGATTCTTCATGCGTGAAGATGGTTTTAGTAAAGATTCTCGGGAGTGGTTGAAAGTCTTCATGATTTCTTCGCAGAAGATCTTCATACTCTTCTGAGAGGCATGGGGGGACTGTAGAACTTCCTCCACCGAGTAAAGAGCTGCGTCTGCTAATTGCCTCATTTCTCGTGTGCATTCTACAAAACAAAGATTAACAAGTCTTGAGAGTGAATCAGCCATTGTATTATGTTTCCTTTCTATGTATTCTATGTTAATCTTGACGCCTGGTCCTGTGACTGCATCTGCAAACTTGATCCATATAACTCTTGAGGATTTGTTGCTATTAGCTTTATTATAAAAGCTAATAATGGCTTGAAAATCTTTCTTTAGAGTGACACCTTGTTTATCAAGGTAGTAAATCTTTAGCTTTTCCAGAGTGTTGATGCATGCGTTGATTTTGACATCGATTGTGGATTGGGTTGTTGAGAACTTGCCACTTGCATATGCACAAGTCTTTTATGAGCTTCTTGGTATTTCCTTGTTGTTTTTCCATTTAACTACTCCTCCTTATCCTTCCATGCATCCATCTATTTCTAGGATGATATAGGCATCCTCAGGTGGTATTTCAAGGTCTAGGAGGTTTTGAACTTGTATTTTGATCTTTCTGACTAACTCATAATCAGAAGGCTTCAGTCTTTTATCTCCATGAGCATTTTTCTTTTCGTACAACGGCCTTAGGAGTATCTCAAGCTTTGGGATATGATTACGAGCATAATAAAGGATTCCTAGAAATGACATTACTCCCTTCTTTTTCTTACGTTCTTCTTCATTGAAGTTCACAGTTTCCTATATGATGTGTGGTTGAAGCTTTATAGCTCCTTCTCCTATGACTGCTCCCAAGAAGTCTATTGTTGGGACTGCTATCTTCATTTTTGTTGGAGATAGGACTAAACCATTGTCTTCACACATTTTCAGCATTTTCTCTAAATTCATTGCATGCTCCTTTTCATTCTTCGAGAAAACTATTATATCGTCATATACACTGCGATGAATGATTCTGTTCCTTTGAAGCATTTATCCATCTTTTTTTGGAATACTGTTGAAGCGTTCTTCAAGCCAAATGGCATAACAAGCCATTCATAAAGTCCTCCTAGGACTAAAAACGCAGTCCATGGGATTGACTCTTCATCCATGGCAACTTGATGGAACCCTGATTTGAGATCAAACTTCGAGAATATTTTTGCACCTTCTATTCTCTTGATGATCGTATTTATGCCTGGCAGGGAGTATTGATCCTTGTATGTGTTATCATTCAAAGATTTGTAATTGAAACCCATCTTTTCCTTTCCTTTAGTTTCCTTTCCCATCACAGGATCAATTGTTGTTCCTGAGTTTAAGATCATTGCCATCGTTCAGTGTCTACTCTTGCTTGGACGAACATCACTGATTTAAAAAAATACTATCAATATGCTTTCTGAATGAATCTTCCATTGATGGTGTTACATGCTTTAATGGCCGGTCTTCAATTGTAATATCTAGATTGATGATATCCAGTTTACAAAGTTCGCTATTCTTCTAATGCTTTAAAGGTTCTTCCCCGATGTATCCTTGATGTTTCAGCCTATCAATGACAGGTTTGAATTGTTTTAGGAATGCACTGTTTCCTTCTCGATTGAAACAAATAGATCCATTTATTTCAAAGAACTCTTCTTCATTGACTTCGAGTTCAATAATGGCAACCTCAATGATTTCAGTTTTGTCTGAAGTCTTGATCTTGGTAACCTTTTTATAAATGGTTACCTCGTCGCCTTCTACACAGATTCCTCCTTTCATAGACCTTATGAAGTTGGCCCCTATCAACATTTCAATACCGTTGCTGTCATGCATATCGAATGCGTATATAAGAGGAATTTTGAACCTGTTTCCTTCAATGAGGAAAGAGCCTTGCTTTAACCTGTGAGTATCTTGCTGGCTTGAATTTAGGCCATTGAAGAAGATGATTTGAGTTAAAGGCTCAAGTGCTTCCTTTGGGATAACCTTCTTGTTTATGCAGCATGCTGATGCTGCTGTGTCTATTATTGCAGTGGTTCCAAATGCAGGGCAATTAGGAATATCAAACTCAACTTTTAAATGTAAAGTGAGTTAGTTATTTTCTAACTTTTGGAACTGCGGTGGCATTTCCAGAATAATGAAATTCTGCTTCCATGAAGGGTCTTGCTATTTAAGAACTTCCTAATGGTGGAAATTATTCCTTGGAGAATTGGACTTGTGTTTCTTCTTCTTTCTTCCCCTCCAGTTGTGCTTTAAGCCTTCTTATTCTTCATCCTTTTTCTCTTCAAGCCTTGTTTGTTCAGCTTTAAGCTGATCAATGATTTTAAGGGTATCTGCGAGATCCCTTACTAACAGGATTTTTCTAGAGTGCCATAATTCCTCCTTTTTCTGCATAGCGACTTTTTTTCCGTAGTATTCTATTGCTTGATCTTTAGCCACCTGTTGCACTTGCTCCGTCTTTTCTTTCAGGAGTTCTTTGAGAAGCCTTACTTCATTGCTGCTAAAGTCCTTTTCTTCTTCTGGTTTTTGTGGCTGCTTTCCTTTGACATTAATTGTTTTGCCAAGGTAATTCTTTACACAAAGTGCACATGGTGTGAGTTGGCATTTAGGACAATTAATTCTTGACATGTCTGTGGTTAGTATTCTGGAGCAATAACAGATTGTATAGTTGGTGACTGCGTTTTCTCTCCAATCATGATCACACTCTTTGCTTTTAGTTGGTAATTCGTTGTTTGGCCTCTACGATGCGGCGGATTGAACCATGTCTGCTATTTTTGTTGGTGGGCCAGGATGGAACATGAAAGCATGATGGCTACATTGGCCACCTTCCCTTTCATGTTCGTTGTCGCTTTCATTATTTTCTTGTGTTTCTATGAAAGCCGCTTCTTCAAAGGGGGTGTCTTGGACCATAATACTGATACTTTAATGAGTATCACCTTCTCCCTCTAATATACTATAGACTTTACTATCATTTAAGTCCGCAGAGACAATGTCTCAGTTGTCATCAAGGTCCAGTTCTTGATAAACGACTGATCTTGCAATATTTCCTTACTTGCTTATGCAATCTTTTGCAAAATGCCATTCTTTTCCACAAATAAAGCATTTACACTTCTTGACTCGTCCTCTATCATCCTTATACTTTCTCTTAAATGGCTTTACATGAGAACTGTGTGGCTTTCCTTTGTATGTATGACAAGGATTTAAAAAATACTTTTTAAGGGGGTCATTTAAGCCCTAAATCGATACATTTTATATCTGTTACTGCTTAAAATCGTTCCTTTTCACATTTTAGGTCACTTGGAAGCAAATTGATCGAATCAAGCACTTTTGGACGAAAAGGAGCGAAAACATGAAGAAAACGACAAAGTCAAGATTACAAGGCTGTTTTTCACACCTGAAGGCGTCCCAACCCATAAGGAGACGCCGTCGCTCACAAGGTTTTCTAAAAAGACTCAAGCGACGGCTCAGGTCATATTTTGATTCTAACACATGACGGCGTCACGCCTTATTCAAGAAAGGTGTCGCCCTTACATTTTCACCAGACGACCAAGGTCCATTCCAAGATGACGTCCATAATGAAGCCAGACGGCATCACACTTCCTCACATGAAGTCGTCCCAACGATGACTTATCCATAACGAAACCCTAATGACGGCGACCAGACGGCTTCACCATCAAAAGGCGACGCCGTCGCAAGTGTAAATCTATATATATATTTCGAATTTTTTGTATTTTATGTGTAGTATTTTGGAGAGCAAACCATAGTTAGTTAATAATCCGACTTGGGTAGTATTCTAGGGTTCCAAACCCTTCTTTACACACAAAGATAAGTTTGTTTATCCAATCTATCACCATGTTTGTTCTATGTTCAATTGTTTGTTTGTGTTCTTGCTTATCTACCATGTTTAACTAAATTAATCTAGTGTTTGCTTAGATCCAATAAAACCTAGTTGTTGATTATTGTTAGGTTGTCTCTTGTTTTAATTGGTAGATGCTAGAGTAAGAAAAACTGAATTCTTCTTTAATTGTTGTGAGCTTGAACGTCCTAAATAGCAAAAAGCTTGAGAGTGCACTTAGGCCATCGTTGTGTTTATTGCGTGAGTTGTAGCTTGAGGATAATAGAGTATTCGGGGGAGATACTACGGTACTTGGCGATCCCGGATAGTCTAGAGGAGAGTTACGATTCATAGAACCAAGGAATTAGGCACCCCTATGACTAACACGGAATACAATGCACCAATTATAATGAGGATGTGACAATTCAACCAACCAATAAGAGATAACTAGGGAGTAAGAAAATCTAAGTAAATACGTTTTTAATTATCATAAGAACTCACGCAACCAATCCATAGCTTTTCCTTTTCATTAGTTAATTAGTTTTAATTTAAATTGTTTAGTAGTTTAAATTGGTAGAATTACCAACCCCCACTTAGTTAATCAATCCATCCATAAATTGGTAGAATTACTCAATTAATCCATAGCTTTTCCTTTTCATTAGTTAAACAACCTTGGCATTCCACCCTTTTGCTGCAGTGGGGGTGTTTGGGTTAAGGAAATGTGGTTTAAAACCTTGATTTTTCCCTCGCAATCTCGGATTTGAATTTTTTTTTGACTACGACGGCGTCACCCCGTCGGCGTGACGCCGTCAGACCCGTTTGATGCAATTTCCTTGCTTTATTCACTACTCATTCGTTCCCGTTGTTTGATTATTTATTTCAGAAAATGAGCAAAAGGTCTAGACGCAACCGGGGACAGTCCTCTGGGTCACAAGAAAATTATTCGAAAACCGTGCAAAGTTGGGGTTTCTTTGAAACTGATGCAGCCTAAACTCGTTACAATGTGTTAGTCTATGTAAAATCCAAGATCTGGACTCAACTAGGGTATCAATAATATTGAAAATGGACAGCGGAATCAATAAGAACATCAATGTTACTAATAAGGTTTTCTTTATTCATTACTAAAAAATAAACTACTATTACTACTACTATGACTACTACACGCTCTATGCGTTTTACTAGACTCTCATTGGAGATGTCTACTATAAAATGGATGGTTCTCATAAGCTAGACGCCCCCTCTTTATATAATAGAGGGAGGTTACAAGAAACCCTAATCTTAGCTTACTATGAAAGCTACTATTAAATTATATATAAGGAGCTCATTGTTTCTTCTTTCTTCATTTCAGCTTGTGGATTTTGTAATCATCAAATCTGTAATTCCCAACAGTCCATCAAACCATTGACTCAGGTATAATTTTGGACTGGGCTTTTCTTCATAATTATGGACTTGAGAGGGGCTTTAGGGAGAGCTTTAGGAAGGATGTATTCACAGATCCTCAGTGGGAAAGGTTGTTTAGGATTCGCGAACTGGTGTATAGCGAACTTGTGCGTGAATTTCACGCCACCTACTCCATGTGCATTGGGACGTGTATAGGAGATGTAACGGCCCAAGGTATTCAGTTCAGATTGGGAGGAGTTTGGCAGGAGTGTTCAATGGTTGAGTTTGGTTGGAGAGTGGGGCTATATTCTCAGCGAGATGCTGGGAGTGACATCTTTAGGGATAATCTGAGTTTAAGGTTGACCACTAGGGATGATGTATCGGGCATTTAGTTTTAGAACTCTATAGCTAATTATGAGTATGTCACTGGAAGCACACTCGCTTCGCATATCCAGGACCCTAGGATTAGGCTCGCGCACCGCTGCATTGCTTTCACCATAGCGGGGTGCAAGGACACCACTCAACGTGTCACTCTTTCGGATTTGTTCTACCTCTATTCCATCTATGCTCCAGGGGTGTATTGCAACATCCCTTTCTAGCTAGTTGATTACCTGAAGACCGCCAGTGGGATTAGGGCGGCCGATAGGGTTTATGGGGGCATGTTTGTCACTAAGCTTGCCGAATCTTATGGCATCTTGAAGGAAGAGATTCTAGGGGACTTGAACGTTGTAGCTGCACCCAAGGTAGTGAAGGACAAGTCTCTAAAGGCCATGGATGTGATCATGGATTTGGGTGGTGCGTATGCATGGTTCTGCCCTCAGGACCCGAGGCAAAACGAAGACGATGATGATGATGAGGAGGAGCAGCAACAACAGTGTAAATCTATAATGAAACCCTAATGATGGTGACCAGAAAACGTCCATAATGAAGCCAGATGACGTCACACTTCCTCACATGACACCGTCCCAACGATGACTTGTCCATAACGAAACCCTAATGATGGCGACCAGATGGCATCACCATCAAAAGGCTACGTCATCGCAAGTGTAAATCTAAAGGTGATGGATGACTCTTTTTGTATTTTTATATTTTTTTAGAAAGCAAATTAAAATCTTGGGGTTTGAAGAGTGGGCATTTTAACTATTAATTAATTAACACAAAACTAAATAAACTAAAATTAACCTAAGTATGCAGAAACGTAAAGTAGTAACTCTTATGATAGGAAAAACTTGTTTACTTAGATTATCTTTACTCCCAAGTTATCTCTTATTTATTAGTCGAATTGTCACATTCTTGTTTTAATTGGAGCATTGTATTCCTTATTATTGGTCGTAGGGAGGTGCCATATGCCCTAACTCTATGATCGTATAAGTCTCCCATAAGAAAGCTTAAAGTCTATTAAGTCTCATAGGATCTACAAGCCACAATTCACGCAATAAATACAACGAGAAAAACCGCTAGCGCACTCTAGGGTTGCGTTTAATAAGATGGACAAACTAGTACATATAATAATTAAGCCAGTTTTCTTATCCTCACGCGTGACAACCAATTAAACAAGAGATGGCAATTAATAATTAGTAGCTAGGTTTCATTCAATGTAAGCAAACACTAATAGATCTAAACTAGCATGTTAAAGTGAAGAAAACAAAAGCATATAATCAAACAACACATACACATATTAAATGATTAAAGATGAATTACTTAACTTCAATAGAACATGGATAAAGTGGCTATAAAAATCCTTGCAAAAGAGCAGAAATTCATCTAGGGTTTCACATCTCCAAAGTGCTACATGAATAATGGAAAACATACAAAATTATATATAGTCTTACAATTGTGATGACGTCACTTTATGGTTGTGACGCCGTCAGCTCGCCGTCATTAGGGTTTCTTCAATTACATTGTCGCCGTTGTGACAGTGTCTCCTTGTGTCACTAACGCCGTCAGGATGCCTAACGCCGTCTCTATTCAAAAATTCTGAGCCGTCTCATGTAATTTTTACTCTGAATCTTGATCTTCAAATACAAGTGACGCTGTCAGGTTGTATTGAGGCAATACCATCAAGATTTCCACCTAGGCTTCTTTGGCTTCTTCCATCATGCCATTTTCTAGAATGATCAGTCATTTTTTGTATGGCTTCGATGGCAAGAGTAGGGGTCATCCCCGAAATTGGTCCCTAGTAGTCCAGCATTTGTCTTGTAGCCACGTTGATACCTTTGTAGAAAATGTTGACCTTTTGCTGGCTGTTTAGGTCATGAGTAGGACACTTGTAAAGTAGATCGTTGTATCTATCCCAAGCTTGATACAACGTCTCGTCGTCTTCTTGCTTAAAATTATGGATCTCCATGAGTTGATTTGATATCTTCGAAGGAGGACAATATCTTTGAATGAAATGTTTCTTTAGGAGAGCCCATGTATCAAATGCCCCGGCGGGCAATATATCAATCCATCTTCTTGCTGCCCCAGTATGTGTTATGGGGAATACTCAGAGCATAACAACATCATGAGAAACACCATGTATGTTGAAAAGGCTTGCGATGTACAATACATTTTCAACGTGTTCATAAGCATCTTCGTCTCTATTTCCCAAGAAAGGGTTAGCATGTAGCTCCCTCATAAACTGTTCTTTGATCTCAAAACGCACTTCAGCTCCAATAGCCGACCTAACAAGCCCCGACCCTTGTTCATCCCTGGTCATGGCCAGATATTCCTCCAGAGTGGGGTCATCAATGTTCACAACCTCCATGGTACCTGAAACTTAAAAGAAATCGTGAGAAAACAAGAATTCAAAACAAAAATAAAAGACTTAATAAAAATCCTAATATAACTCCCCGGCAGTGGCGCCAAAAACTTGATGCAGGTTTTCTGACCAGGTTTTAATATTTGTAAAGTCTTGTTTACCTATGGTCCACCTTATGCACTCACGGGCAGTGTACCCGGTCGTGTGTAGTGTAGTAATAGGTAAAACCGAGGTCGTCCCAAGAGCTATGTGAGCGGATTCTAATTAAGTTTAGATGTCACTGGTTTTAACTGGTTTATAGTAGAAATGATTAGTTAACTAATAAACAAGAAATAAATGTGTAAAATAAAGAGAGGTTGCGATCAATAGAGGTAAAGTGTGCTAACCTAATTACTCATCCTATCATGTAATGTTCACATTTTACTACTTCCAATTGATTCAAGTGGGGGTTTAAGTCGCTAGGACAACATTTGGTCAGTTTGTCCTAACCTATCAACAAAGGCTTCCATCCGAGGTCAAGATTATACCCTTGATAGTCGAGTTGTTTTTAGTTACCTAAGCCAAGTCATTAAGTACCCTACATGCAAGATTCAAAATAATGAGTGCCCGGGCTCTAGCATCTTAGACATTCATCCCTAACTTCTTAAGTTCATCCAAATGACCGGTGATTATTTGGTCAGTTCGCACAAGCGAGGAAGGGTCGTCAGTTGGTCAATTCTTACCCTCCCCAACTCTACCTAACTACTTAGGGTCATTGGTCAATTCTCCTAAGCAACTAGATACGACCACAATTCAAAACTACCGAAGCTAGGGTAACTACCAACGAACTATGCATGCATACACTAGAAACAATTATACGGAAGCATGAAAACATAAAAAACTTATTCAAGGAATCATAACTAGGCTAGCACCGAAGGTGCTTAGCCGATCATATTAAAAGAAACAAACAATTCAATGTTTAACATAATGAAATACATGAATCGAAAGTAAAAGATAAAGTGATCGCTAATGCTTATCGTTAGGGAGTGATTTCTCCCTTGGAGATGGCTCCGTATGCTCCGAATGATCTGCCTTTAGACCTCTCTTCACGTTATGTGCCCTTGAGTTATGAGTGAATGATGTGAAATGCAGAAATTAGGGCTGGTATTTATAGGCACGATCTAGTTGCGACGTAACTTGAGTTGAGAGTTACGCCGTAACTTCAATAATCCTCAAATAATGCTCTCGGTAAGCAGGTTACGGCGTAACACTTGGAAAAGGTTATGCCGTATCTTCAATACATGTTACTTTTGCTAAGATTACGCCGTAATCCTTGTAAGGAGTTACGGCATAGTTGATGGAGGTGCAAAACATTTCTTGACCTAGTTGATTACGGCGTAAGTTACGCCGTAATTGCTTTTAAGTTGGTCTTCTGAGTCAACGCACTAGCTACGTCGTAATGCGAGAGAGTGAGTTACACTGTAGCTTCTTCACAGTTGGCATACTATCATAAATCTTTAAGAAAATCTCCAAATCTGCGTCTCATAAGCTCCAATGCTCGTAATTTACCTGAAAGTGAAATATAAAGGAATACAAGCGTAAATCCATATAAATGATATAAAATACGAGCATTATCGGGGGAAATTGACACTTAAAATTCAGGAATATTTGATGTTATCAGTTGACTAGACAACTCCTCCATCTCATTAGGTGCCAAGTGGTAGGGATATTTTGCAACCGGAATTGCTCTATGAATTAGGTCTATGCAAAACTTAACCTCTCGAGAAGGGGGTAATCCTATTAAGTCTTCGGGAAATACTTCTCAGAAGTCTCACACAATCGGTATATCTTCTAGTTTCTTCTTGTCTACCTTCATGCTCATGAGGTGCTTCACATTTTCTTCAAGTCGCTCTCCATAGACCTTAAGTATTTCGCCGTTTGGTAGTGGTATTCAGACCAACTTCTCATGGCAGGCTATTTCGGCCTTATGCTTGGACAACCAATCCATTCCCACAATTACGTTGAAGCTTCCATGTCCGAATGATATTAAGTCGATGCTAAAGGTATGGCCTTCTAATTCTAGTTTGCATCCGTAAACGATCTTATTTGTTTCTACCCTCTAGGCACTTGCTATTTAAATTTCGTAATTAAAGCCTAGGTTAATAGGTTCCATATCTAACAGACGCATGAATTTAGTGGAGATAAAGCTATAATCGACACCAGAATCAAATAGCATAGTAGCATAGTGGTCGTTTAAAGAGAAAGTAACCATCACGATGTTTGGATCTTGTTGTCCTTCTTCACCGTTCATCACAAATAACCGACCACAAGCTGGGTTATCATTGTTTCCATGATTTGCATTGTTTTCACCAATTTCTATTCTGGTTGTCTTGCACTGGTACCGTGTCTTACCTAACCTAGGGCACATACTACGAAGATGATTCGGGCTTCTACACTCATAACAAGCCCTCGGGTTCACGACATTCAGTGGTGTTACTTGTTTAGCTACTGCCCTACAATCCTTTGCCATATGAACATGTCGCTTACAGTTAAGGCATACCACCTGGCATGGTCTAGTCTCTGGATGATGGTAGTTGCATTTAGCACAATTAGGGTAAGGACCATGATACTCCTTCTTAACGATACTAGTTGCCACAAATCATTTTCCCCACTTTAATTTCTTATTGTCACCCTTTGCACCTCATTGTTTACTTGGCCCACTCACGACCTTCCTCTTATCACCATCTTTAGACAATGACCCATTCATAACCATCTCATCCGTTAAGGCTGCAAATTTCAATATCACATTTCTGAAGAGTAAGAGGATCGGTCGCTCTCACCATCCTGCGAATCTCAGGGACCAAACCATAAATGTACCTCTCAATTATTTTTTACTTAGGAGTAACAAGATGTGGAACTAGTTTGGCTAACTCATGGAATCGATTTGTGTAGGCTGCATGACCAGCCCCGACCATAGCGTGGTTCTAGAACTCACCTTCAATCTTCTACATTTCATTGTTTGGGCAATATTCCTCCTTCAACAACGTTTTAAAGTCATCCCAAGTCATACCTATGGAATCTTATCTACCTCTGGCTTGGATCTGCGTATTCCTTCCACCAGGTCAATGCCTTTCCAGCCAACGAACATGCAACATAATTCACCTTCTGGTGGTTCGCACACTCACTTATGTCAATTACTGACTCCATCTTCTCGACCCATCGAGTATAAGACAACACTCATCCGTTTCCATCGAAGTCCACTGGTTTGCATGCTGAAAATTCCTTGTACGAGCATCCTTTTTCATGGTTAACATCATTGACGTGATCAATTCCACCATCGTTGTCCGCATGGTCCTTCCTGCTCAAGTTGTTTCCTTGGTTACTGATGTGATCGCCAACTCGAGTGACAATAGTGGGTAGTAATTACTGCAGTTGCTGAGCGATAATGGTGGCAAGGTCAAGTGTCTCATTTCCGGTACCGTCGCTTCCAGTGCCGCGACCTCCTCCCCTACCTCCTCGTTCACTCGTCCTTCCGCCCCTCTATGCTGCACATCCTCAGTTAACTCGAGTCGATCTTCTTGGAGGCATGTTTCTACCAAGAAGGACACTGGTAAACGTAAGATCGGAGGTAAGTAGGGTAGATCAGTATACGTGTCGTACTAATATGCTCAACTTCCTATCTAACAATCCATGAATTTGATAAGTCCACGCCACATCATGTTATCATAAAAATGTTGGCTATGCGTGTTTAGGATAGCATAATGCCGCATTTAATTATCATCATCACTTCATGCCGTTTTAACCTGTTCCATTTTTGAGCAATTTCCTCAAAACCCTTAAGTCAATTACAACCTGAGTTCAGCTCAACCTCGCAACTCATGAAACAAGATTTGCCTTGAGATTAAGCCATACGTTGTTAAAAACTCAATGGTCCTGAAAAAATGAACTCGATTATGGGGTTCATAAAGTCTAATACTAGGCCTCAATAACTCACAGGGTAAGCATACACATAGTTGCACACGCAGATCCTATTATGCAAACTATTATGAAGGTTCCTAGGTTATAGTCTAGGTTAATCCACCTAATTCTCTATAACCAAGGCTCTGATACCAATCTGTCACACCCCAAAAATGGTGCAGCAAAAAGCATTTCGGGGTATGACTTCATAATCAAGAACACAAGGTGCCTAAATAGAGAAATACTAAGTGCATAACATATAAGAAACATAATAGTCGCAAAACTCCCACAACCGGGATGAGTACAAAATCTGGAATCCAAACATAAGTCTCAAAGCCAAACTACATCATAAGGAAATGTCAAAATGCAACTCCACAAGATATACCCCAGGAGGGTCTTGTCTTAACTCTTGCTAAGCCAGACCAATACTCAACCTTCTATTGCAACTTCATTTTTAACACCTGAAAATGGATACTCGAAAAGTCAACACAAAGTTGGTGAACTCGTAGGTTTAAGAGTTAAACCACGAATCTGTAAATAATATAATGTAGGAAAATAGTGAGAGTACCGATAATGTTCATCATACACATAACCAATACCGCATGGGGAGCTACCCTGATAGATCTATCATCTTATGGGCCCTCAATAGAGAGTTAACAGTTGCGCAGTCATGAACTCACAAAAACAGAACATTTCACAACATATAATTGAATCATCACACACATATGTCCAAACTCATGTAAAACAGTAGATCACAGTATAAAAATACTTGAAAAGCATTGAGTACCATTTCCACCCCGAGGAAAACATATTAAAAAGCGAGGCTACGAGAACTCACCTCAGCAGATGATGAACAAGGTATCACAAACAGTATCAAGTAGTAGGGCACAACGGTTCAGGCTCGACACAACCTAAATGTATAGTTTATCTCAGAAAATGTCCCGTAAAAATGTTATAATGCATATGAGTTTTCAAAAGACAAAGTGTTTTGGTTTTCATAGAAGACTCGTATCAATGATTGTAAAAAGTTTTGTATCATCGATCGTGTGGTGTTTTGTAATATAGACTCGAAATAACACGCATGCCAAAATATAGTGTACTCAATATATTATATAGAGAAAAAAAGTAAGGAAATAAACAAGGGAAAAAAATAAAGGAAAATAAGTTAAAAAGAATTGGGAACAAATAAGTCAATGGTAAGTTTCGGTATTTACCCGGTAATCCCAAATCGTTTAGAAAAGTCAATTTAGTTTGAGAAAGTTATTCAAGTTTCATAAGAAAATAATTGTTAGTATTTCAAATAATAAAGGTTTTACAATTTAAATAAAAATATATGTTTCGATTCTTGTCGGGTTTTATAATAAAAAAGATTTTGAAATAAAACTAGAAGTTTAGAAAATTTTAGAAATTTTTTGCATGACTTGTCCGTTTATACAACGATTCGAAGTCATCGCGACTTTAATAAAATTTAGTTTGCTCAAAACAATAGTTCCCGACAATTTACAAATTCAACATTATTGTTCGTGTTCATTAAATCAAACACGTTCTAACAATATACCTTTAGAACAAATAAATATACGGTTTTATAAATTAGTTAATAATGAAATTCTAGATTATTTATCTTTTATCGAGTTTTATAACCCGCTATTAGTTTAACATATGTTGATTCGATAATTTAGGTCCCTTATGAGTCTAATATATTATATTCGTATCGAGTCCAATAATCCAATATATCCAAAGTAAATTTAATTGTCCAAATGATGCCAATCCGATACAAGTCCAAGTAATTAAAGTCTCAATATCAATAATAATTTTGTTTGTCCAATGTCCCATACATAATTGAAGTCTGTGAAGTATTTTTATAACCTGATCCATAATGTTAAATCAAATATCATAACCAAAACTTCCCACTGAGTACACATGTCAAAAAAATGAATATGTTAGTCCGTTAATTAAATCAAACCGCAAGATATTAAATATATCACTACACATTAACATTAAACTATAAAAAACTCAAAAACGTGACCCAACGCTTATGTCCAATGGGCTTCGGCCTATGTGAAACTCAAACCAAACGCACCCTAAGTGGGTTGTTGTGACTCGAGACAAAAAAAATGAACCCTCTCTGGTGTTTCTTTCACTGAATCGAAAAAAACACGTCATTAAGTTTAACAAGTTTAATACAAGGTCTAAATAAGTTTTATATGTAAAAAAAATAAACTCAGTTAAACCAAAATAAGTAACCCCAACCGAGACTTATGAGCATCGGTCCACATATAACCAAAACAAACACACCCTTTTCGGGTTTACTCATCGCAACCACGACCAAACACAAACACCCTCTTGGTTCTTGTTGACTGGAAGAACACAAACAAAATATAATAAGCAAATACCGACCAAATAATCACAAACCAAATAAGCAACTCCAAAAAATAAGCAATCCAATCTGATACCCGAGAAACATCAATTTTTCTATCCGACCCGTGTCCAAATACATCACAAACACACTTAACAATACATCAAATAAGAAAATCCTATACTCTACCAGATAATAATACGGGTCCGATCCGACCCGTAACAAAAATAGCAATCCAAAACACCATTTTTTTACGATTCATAACCATACGAAAAGATTTTCAAAAACGTTTTTAATCTTGCTTTATATCCACGAAAACATCAAAACTTGTTTTATAATCGGTTTTAACACAAAAGCAATAAAAGAGATTTGCGTTTTTAAACAAAAGAAGATAATAACAATAGTTTTATGTGGCAACATACCAAATGAATGAGGAAGAAAGAAAGATGACGAGGGAGGTGATGATTCACGAATACAAAAACGAACAACCACGATCTCCTAGAGTCCTTGATGATGATGGTGGTGGTGCACGAGGCTGGAATGGCGACGGTGGCCGAAATATGGTGGTGGCGGCGCCGGTTAAATGGTGTAGGGAGGGAGGGAGGGAGAGAGAGAGAGAGAGAAAGAGAGAGAGAGAGGGAGAGAGAGAGAGAGAGATTTTAAGGTTTGTGTGATAAAGAGAATGTAACAATTCGCATTTTCAGGTTACTATTTATTTTTGATATATTTTTTGACTATTCACTTATTCACTTTCATTATTCACTCTCGAAATGTTTATTTCACATTCTCATAAGTTAACCTACTTTCATGATAACCTGAGAGTTTGACACTTGTCGAGTCATTTTTGCAAGTTTCACAAAACGGTGTTTACAATTTACGTTTAGGTTTAAACGTCATTCAAACATCCCAATAAGTCCATACAACATTACAAATAATAGAAATATATTTTTCACATCTTACGACATTTTCAAGAATTTTGGAATTTCACAATTTTTGATTTTGCGTTTTACGTGATTTATGCGTTTAAAGCCTAGGTTTTCAAGTTTTAACAGCGTATACGCGATCCATTGAACTTATCACTCATTTTATATTTTATTATGGAGCATATTGATGAGTTTAACCATTTCTACAAGTTTCATATTTTTGCGATACCCGGTTTTACGTTTTGTGATTTAAATACTTAACGATAGCAATTACCAGGACAAAATTGACTCCGTAAAAGCAAGATAATGCAAGAAACTTATCAAGCTTCTCATGAAAGCCTCATGAAGCTTATCAAGGAAGGAACCAAGGGCATGTGTCTTGATTTTAAACCTTGATCACTTAGGATGATCACATGTGTTCAAACTTCCCAAGTAAGCTTTGTAAAAGTCTAAAAACTATCCTCCTCATGATCCTATAAATAGAAAAGGGTTAATAACCTTTTAAAGCACTATACTTGTCAAGAATGGCAGTTCTGCGTAGCGAACTAAAAAAATAACTCTTTTAGACATTAAAGTTGACATTTTTTTATTTCTTTAAGTATTATGACCATTTTACCCTTCGAAAAATATTTCAAAAAAAAAAAGAAATTCGAAAAAAAATTTCAGAAATTAAAAAAAAAAGTATTTCGAAAAAAAATTCAAAAAAAAATTTTGGAAAAAAAATTTCGAAAAGAAAAGTATTTCGAAAAAAATTTAGAAAGGGTAAAATGGTCATAATATGGTCATAATAGTTAAAGAAAGACAAAAATGTCAACTTTAATGTCTAAAAGAGTTATTTTTTTAGTTCGCTATGCAGAACTGCTATTCTTGACAAGGATAGTGTTTTAAAATGTTATTAACCCAATAGAAAAAACTCATTCCTTCTTGTTTAAGAACCAAAAATCCAGCCACCATAATAATACCAAGCTCCATTATCTTTGATTTTTAAGCAACAAGTTCTACATCATTATTAAAGCTCTTGTCAAGCTTTGTATGATCCTAGTTATAGTTTTCTTCATCCATTGGTTTGATTGCAAGCTACTCAAGTGAATCAAGACTCTTTCACAGGTCCTAGCACAAGGTCAAAAGTGCACAAGAGTTGTGGAAGGATTCTTAGAGTGGAAGTTGTTCTAGTTACTTTTTCGTTGTTCTTGATTCTTGAAACTCCCTTTTGTTAGGCCAAAAGTTGTAAGCACATAATCACCACCATCATTATATTATTTCATGCTTAGTATGTCTTAATTATGTTGATTACATGTTGTATATATGATCACTATATTGATCATGATGTACTAATGCTTAAGAAAAAGTTCTTAACTACATATTATCTTATGTTACAAACTAGTAAAAACTAGTCATATTATACATGTTTGAGCCATTAAACCATTTACCTATAACCTTGTAAATTTTCATATTGTTAAATAAAAGATCAAACAAAAAATGTAGCAATTTGAATCACCCAAAATGGACAAACGAGTCAAAAGTTATGATAAAAAGAAGTTAACGAAACTTAGAAACTGCCAAATAGCTTACTGCATGAATCTGAGTTTTTTTTAAGGCACTTCTGGTCCGATTCATCAAAACTTTAAAGCATGAAAGTTGTCCAGAACGATGTTTTACAACCACCACACGAAAACTCGGCCTGAAAACACCAAAAAAATGGCAGTTTTCTGCCTCAAATGGTAAGGATAATTTTTTGGCGTCAAAATTTGGTTTTCACTTGTCAAGTAATTAAGAAATCATGTTATTTTCAAAACTAAATACTTACTAGACATAATAAAATTTATAAAATAACAATCTTCATTCAAAATGAACTTTCCTAAGTTTATTCGACCTTCGGAATAGTAACTTTTGTAAAAAGACGGGAACTTCTAAAACCATTTAAGTTACTTACACTAAACCAAGGACTATATAACTTTCATTAGACGTTTAAATTTTACCAAAACTCACTTGCGGATTATGATCAAACTTATTTTACAAACCACGTAACCACTTAACTTATATGTCACATAATCAAACGAGTAAAGTATATTTTTTTCCATATCGAACACTACAAAACTAGGGAGCTTCATGTGAGGGGTTTCATTTGGGTAAACGTATCGACGAGTTGCTGGATTTATGAATTAAAGTGTCCTAGCTCCTGGAACGTTTACTAAATAACTTCTGAGTTATGATGGCCCGAACAGTAGTACGAGATATATAAACTATGAATGTTTCATAAACCGTTTCTATAAAATGACATACACAAAACTACCAATTACTACATCACAATCAATATAAAGACATATAGAGGCTCATTTATGTTTTCTTAGACATCATTTCAAATCCTAAGACTCAATAAATATTCTAGATTGCTCATAGGATTCTCTCGTACTTTCATCATCGTACTTTCACCATCCTTTTATTTACTGTGAGTATTCATGAACCTCTTTCTCTAACTATTTTAATCATTTTGAGGTGGATGCATGAACCATATTTGAACTCAGGGATGGAGCTAGGGGGTTCCCGCGGGTGTCCGGGAACCGCATGTATTTTTTCGATGTTGTGTTAATTTAAAAAAAAAACACCGGTTTTTCCTAAATGCATCTTAAATGCACCCGGTCCTTTGAAATGTGTTTCCAGTATTACGGTTCAAAAGATTTTGTGCACCCGGTCATATTTAATGTTGGCTCCGTCACTGTTTGAACTAAGTTGATTACTATTTTATGAACTCTTTTGACTTGAACTTTTGAACTTAAATTAAACTCTTGAATTTAATTACAAACTTATGATTTGTTTTGAACTTAAATAACCGTACGTACTATGACCTAAAGTATCGCCTTATGGGTGGAGCGTGCAAAGTCTCACCATGTCGGTGGAGCGTTCCTGACCTAAAAGTTTCGCCTTATTGGTGGAGCGTGCAAAGTCTCCCATGTTCGGAGCGTTTTTAATTGTGTATAATAGTTGTATGATGTACCGTTCGTACATTCATATTGTTAGTCTCCTATTAGTAAGCAGTATGGATAACGCTATTAGAGGTCGGCTAACCTCTCGTTTACTATATTACGGGACGCATATTATTTGTTCTCAGGGCTTTGCCTGACATACATTATTATATATGCAGTGCTTATATTGTGGACTATAATAACCGCGTGTGCTTGACTACCAGACATACGACTTTTTATAAGAGGATAAGTTGATAGGATATTTTCTATATGTTACAAGTCTTGTGGACTTTTCTTAGAGACTTTGAAATTACTTTTATTATGGAAATATATGTGAACTTATATGTTACAAGTCTTGTATGGGCGGTTTTCTCTCATGCATTTCAGGTGAACTTCAGTAAGTTTTTCTTCAAGGTCTTTGCATAATGAAATTTTCACATGTCACTACTGATCATTATGTATTACAAAGCTTTCTTTTGGGAACTAAACTTTGTATTTTAATTGCCGATGTCGGCTATAACAATGTTGTAATGATATATTTTTCCTTTAATGTAAATTATGGTATTGTTCTATATCTCTTTTGTGATGATTATTGATTATGTTGCACCTCACATTTCCGCTTTATCGGGGTGTTACCAAGAATGAGAAACCCTAGTATTTTCTTATATATATACTAAAGTTTTTAGAAAATGTGATAAGTGATGGGAAGTAGAGGGGCGGTAGGGTAATTATTACCACATAGACTATTTTTGTAACTTTCATGAAATTAATGCTCGGGACTCGTTTGGGCTTGATAACAATCAATTTAGGACTCGGAATTTGTGCCGTTGAGTTTAAAATAATTTTTCCACAAAAACGAGTATTTACACGACTAATATCTCATAAATATTAAAATAATCACATTGAAATGTATATTATGTGTGCGGTTGTACCGGTACGTGTTGTGTGTTGTTCTAATATTTTGGTGCAATTTAGCTTAAAGTTAAGCGTAAATGTGAATTTGTTAACTTTGAAATGAATTATTTTAAGCTTAAAGTTGAGTAATGACCTAAAAAAAATACGGGTTGTTATAATTGAGTACCTATAGTAGTCATCGATAGACATTAGTTAGGTTGGGATTACCATCCAAGCAAGGGGTCCTTGATTGATTTTTTCCTCCACAAGATCTCTGTAGCAAAGATCTTGTATTTGATATTTCACATAGTTGTTGTGTAATAGTCGTGTTGGTTTGGTCCACCGTGTTACGGACTCGGTATTTAGTTTTGTACCGGAAAAAGGTGTAAGCAACGTTGTGAAGGCTTCTCCGCCAAGTTGAAGGAGTTTGTTGACATAGTGCTTGAACTCTCGAGTAGGTGACTCGGGGAGTGGAGTAGGGCAAGGAAGGTGTCCTTGTAGCCGAACCACTATAAATCGGTTGTGCCATTTCTATCCCTTACTTTATTTTATTTACTTGCATTATCATTAAATATATACTTTCTCTTCATCCATACTATTTCACATAATATCGAATCTAAAGTTTTTGAAACTAACTTAAAATCGACAAAACTATTCAACCCCCTTCTAGTTTTCCACAATTGGTATCAGAGCTAAGTTTATAAGAGTTTTAAAGTAAACCGTATTTTAAAAACTTTTCGATCACTATAGGTTCTGAAAACTACAAGGAAGGGCAATCTATGCAACGACCACCACTACTTGAAACTGATGGTTTTATATATTGGAAAAATAGATTCGAAACGTATGTGAAGTCAAAAGATATTGATATTTGGTACATCATTGTTGAAGGTGATTTTGAAGCTACAACAAAAGATGATAAATGAAATTTAGTTAACATACCTCATGATAAACTCTCCGATGAAATTAAGAAAAAGCTTTCCAAAAATAGTGAAGCTAAAATGGTTTTGTATAATGCTTTAACTAAAAAGGAATTCGAAAGAATCTCAATGCTCAAAACCTCTAAAGAAATTTAGAATTCTTTAGTTGTAACTCATCAAGGTAATCAACAAGTGAAAAACAATAAAATAGATCTATATGTTCAACAATATGAACAATTTTCAATATCGGATGAGGAAACTATAGATCATTCTTTTGCTAACTTTAATACTATAATTACATCTTTATAAGCACTTGATGAATCTTTTTCTAGCCGTAACCATGTTAGGAGATATCTAAGGGCACTTCCATCCAAGTGGAGATCTAAGGTGACGGCAATCGAAGAGTCAAAAGATTTGACAATCCTCACCCTTGATGAACTCATAGGCAACTTAAAGGTCTATGAGCTTGTCCTTGCTAAGGATTCCGAAGCCTCAAAAGTGAAAGAGAAGCACAAATCTCTTGCCCTCAAAGCCAAGAAGGCCTCAAGTGATGAAGAGAACTCCTCTTCGGATAGTGATGACGAGGAGTATGCCATGGCGGTAAGGGACTTCAAAAAGTTCTTTAGAAGGAAGGGAAGATACGTCAAACAACCGTATGACGACAAGAAAGGATTTCGGAAAAGCAAAGAGGACGAGAAGCCAAGGGATGATCGTGCTTGCTTTATATGTGGGGACCCAAACCAATTTATTAGTAAGTGTCCTAATCGCGATGATCAAAAGGCATTCGTGAGCGGCTCGTGGGGAATGAGCGAGGAGGAGAACGAAGAAATTTGTCTCATGGCAAATGACGAGGTTTGTCACGAATACTATAGTAGCTCATCACTAGATGATGACTCATTACATAGTGAATATGACAAACTTTGCAAAATTGGCTTAAAAGTAATTAACAAAAACAAGTTTTTGAAAAATCAAAACCAACGTTTAGATAAGGAAGTCATAGAGTTAAAAGCAAAATTGAAACGTCTAGAAAAGGGTAAAATATCAAGTGGCAATGTGAACTTTGCGTTCAACTTCAAACACTAGTTGATCAACTAGATTCTAAGATTGCTAGAATGAGTACTAATACTTTAGATATGATACTAGATAGTGTTAAAACTGGAAACAACCAAAAAGGTTTAGGTATTCAGAAACTTGATGCGTCAACTAGTGAAAACAAAGAAACACAATTTGTTAAGGCACTAGAAAAACAAGCCACTGTTGTGGCGGATCCCACGGATCCTACAAAAAGGGAACCGACTAGTGTACAGCTAGGGATCCGTGGATCTGCTGAATCAAACAGTGGTAATAGCATAGCTTCTTCCTCTAGAACTGATTTTGTTATTGTTAATAAGAAGAAACCAACTCATATTACCACTAGACAACAACCCCCAAAATATAATCCTATTTTTGCAAGAAACAAAGCTCCATCTTTTGAAAAACCTAACACATATAGGAGACCTAATAATGTTTACCCGAGAAGTAACCATCAAATGGGATGGAACCCAAATATGCAAAATGGCTTTCCTTTTCAAAACTTTGCACCATGGAATGCATATTCACCTTATCCATACATGTCTAACATGAATGGAATGTTTAACACTAATGGACCCATGAACAAATGGGGACCAAACTTTTGAGTTAATTGTTTTCTTAGGTGTGCTTAAAGGTCGACCTAGATCCGGATGAATGGGTTAAGGATAGCGGGTGCACGAGGCACATGACCGGCAATAAAGATCTATTCTCCACATATGAATCCTTCAATGGAGGAAATGTGGTGTTTGGAAATAGAAAAAGTAAAATCATCGGTAAAGGTACGATTTCTAACAAATCTCTAACCATTAACGATGTGTGTCACGTAGAAAATCTAAACTTTAACCTCTTAAGTATAGGACAAATATGTGATTAAAAGTGCAATGTACTTTTTACCGAAACCGGTAGTAAGATATTAAAAAATGGCATAACCATAGGAAGAGGAATTAGGAAACATGGAGTCTATGTAATTAAAATTGGTAATGAACCTAAAGACAAACTTTGTCTTACCTCTATGGATGATACTTTGACCTTATGGCGTCGAAGATTGGGTCATGCCAATATGCGACTTCTTCAATCGCTATCATCCAAAGATCTAGTAAGAGATCTACCTAAGTTAAAATATGAACATCACTTTTGTGATGCTTGTAATGTAGGAAAACAAGTCCATTCTAGTCACAAACCTAAAAACATGGTGTCTACAACTAAGTGTCTAGAATTACTACACATGGATTTATTTGGTCCATCCGCTATCCAAAGTTATGGAGGCAACTACTACACTTTGGTCATAGTGGATGATTACTCTAGGTACACATGGTCTAAATTTTTAAGGAACAAAACTGAAACGTTTAATTACTTTGAAATATTGAGCAAGAAAATCCAAAGACAACTAGGAAGTCCTATAGTGTCTATTAGAATGGATCATGGTAGGGAATTCGATAATGAAGTGCAATTTGGAGCCTTTTGTGACGCTAATGGTATTACTCACAACTTCTCGGCTCCTCGCACTCCACAATCGAATGGGGTAGTTGAAAGAAAGAATAGAACCCTACAAGAAATGAGTCACACAATGCTAAATGAGCAATCCATACCTCAAAAGTTTTGGTGCAATGCCGTTGATACTTCAACGTACATACTTAATCGAGTCTTAATTAGACCATTTTTAGGTAAAACTCCATATGAGTTACTTCGAGGAAAAAAGCCTACGTTAGATCACTTTAGAGTCTTTGGTAGAAAATGTTTTCTTCTTAACACTAAAGATTACCTTACAAAATTTGATCATCAATCAACCGAAGGTATTTTTTTAGGTTATTCTCCTAATAGCAAAGCTTACGTCATATTAAATAAAGAAACAATGAAGGTAGAAGAGTCATTAAATGTAAAACTTGATGAAAGTCCACCCAAACCCTCTCCACCTCTTGTCGATGATGAGATTGTTGAAAGTGAAGCTATAGTAATAAAGAAAAAGATAAATGAAGAAGAAGAAGAAACTTTAAATAATGAACTCGTAAATATTAAAGAGTCCAAAGATCACCCGTAGATAAGGTCATAGGAAAGTTAAACGAAAGAACCTTAAGGTCTCAAGTCCAAAACCAAAGTAGCCTATTTTGTTTTGTTTCAACCATAGAACCTAAGAATACACAAAAAGCCATAAAAGATGAAAGTTGGGTAATGGCAATGCAAGAAGAGTTAAATCAATTTGTTTCTAATGATGTTTGGAAACTTGTCCCTCTACCTAGTAATCAAACCATAATAGGAACCAAATGGGTTTATAAAAACAAGTTAGATGCAAACGGTGTAGTGTCTAGAAACAAAGCTAGACTCGTTGCCCAAGGATATAACCAACAAGAAGGAATAGACTTTGATGAGACCTATGCCCCCGTGGCTAGATTAGAGTCTATAAGAATACTTCTTGTTTATGCTTGTGCTAATGATCTTCAGCTTTATCAAATGGATGTCAAAAGGCGCTTTTCTAAATGGTTTTATTAATGAAGAAGTATATGTAGCTCAACCTCCGGGCTTCATCGATTTTTAAAAACCCAAACATGTGTATAAGCTAAATAAAGCCCTTTACGGTCTCAAACAAGCTCCAAAGCTTGGTATAATAGACTCAAGTCATTCTTAATCAAACACAACTACACCATGGGGTTAGTTGATAACACACTTTTTACTCAGAAAAAGGAGTCACATATAATCATTGTTCAAATATATATAGATGATATTATATTCGGATCTACTTGTCAAGACATGTGTGATGATTTCTCTAAAATCATGCATGATGAGTTTGAGATGAGTATGATGGGAGAACTTAGTTTCTTTCTTGGTCTACAAATCAAACTAGTAGAAGATGGTATCTTCTTTAATCAATCTAAATACATAAAGGAGATGTTAAAGAAATTCGGTTTAGAAGAGTCGAAACAAATTAGGACACCAATGTCATTCGACACCAAACTCACAAAAGATGAAGACGGCGAATCCGTTGACAACACAAAATATCGTGGCATGATTGGTAGTCTTCTCTACCTCACGGCTAGTAGGCCGAATATCATGTTTAGTGATTGTCTATGTGCTAGGTTTCAAGAAGATCCTAAAACATCACATCGATAAGCCGTCAAAAGGATATTTAGATATATTAAGGGTACGACTCAATTAGGATTATGGTATCCTAAGGGTACGGGAGTAGAAACAATTGTATATGCAGATTCTGACCATGCAGGTGATTATGTTGGCAGAAAAAGAACAAGTGGGGTATGTACTTTTATGGGATGTTGTTTAACATCTTGGTTTTCTAAGAAACAAACGACATTAGCAATATCAACAACCGAAGCTGAATATGTCTCCGCGGGCAAAGCATGCCAACAAGTACTATGGATAAAACAAGCGTTAGTTGACTACGACATTCATCTAAGTGACATAGCCATTCTATGTGACAACAAAGGTGCCATCGACTTAAGCAAGAATCCTGTATTACATTCTCGCACAAAGCATATAGAGATTCGTCATCACTTCTTAAGAGACAATGTTCAAAAAGGGAACATCTCTATTGAGAAGGTAGCGTCCGAAGACAACATAGCCGACGTCCTCACCAAACCGTTGAAGCGGGAACAATTCAACCTACTTCGTCTTGGTCTTGGTCTCATGGAACAATCATCGTAATTTAATTCTTAACTCTACAAGGTATGTAAACACTAGCTTTCTTCTTTCTGGGTCTAGGATCTCTATTTCACGCACAACTCACAAGCAATACGCGAATTTTCAAAACCCAAGATAAGTTTTTCACTTATAACTCATAGTTCTTCTTATTTTCTTTCAAAATAAGTACAAGTTTCAAACACATAATTACATACACATCTTCTTTTCAAAGGATTAAACATTTTTATTCGCACATAGAAACTTATTTTCAAAACGTTTTCTAAAAATGATACCTCTTCCCGTATCAATTTTACAAAAGCAATTTCTCACATCTAGAACAAATCGCTTTTTCATTATTAATACAAAGTAAAAACCCGTTTTCATTGCATCTCATGTCTTTTGAATGCTAAAGAGGACACATAACTAATATGTGTTTTCGGGTACATTCATTTAAGCAACAATGAATTAGGAGCACTCGGGTTATCTCACATAATAGTATGCCTTTTCACTTCTAGTTTATTTTTCCTTTCTTTTTAGGAGTCGAGATAACCGCAACTCCAAATAGTTTGCATATAGGCACACACTAGGCACAAATGTTTCCGAAAGAAAAATTTTGAGCTGCCTGAATCACCAGTACCACGGATCCCAGCCTTAATGCTGGACAGATCCCTCAAGGGAAGGATTCGTGGGATCCGTGAGACAGAAGCTATTTTTAACTTCTATTTTTCTCACTTTGTTTTGGAGTATGTGATTTAATGCTTGTTTTCTCATGATCACATGCCTTAAATTCATATCTAATCATTAGATTTTAATCCATATTTTGGGTCAAGCATTCATTGCAATGCATAATTTTTTTTTATAAGTAGGACTCCCAACATTGCTTGCTATTCATATCATCTTCACAAACAAACACCACCATGTCTTCCAAAAGATCTTCCAACTTAGATGAATCATCTAATGCAAACAATCCATTTCAAGAAATCCAAACCTTTGTCCTCCCGCCTTCCAAAATTGCACAATCAAAATCTAGGATATCCGCACGGATTAAAATCCGACCTTGTTGCTTAGCAAAACCATCATCAAATGGCTCATTACCAACCACTATCTCACCACAAGATGCTTCCATAATAGCACCTCCTTCATCACCAACAAGTACACAAACTTCATCACCCATCAACTCACCACCTAAAGTCACTCTTTTGGAACTCCTTAAGACTCCAACAAGATCTCAACAACCAAAAAAAAAAGAAATAGCCTTTTTGACACCTCCCACTTCTCCAAACACAACTTTCAAAGACCTTGAAACCTCACCACCCTTAGCTCCCATTGAGCTACAAGAAAATCTAGGTTCTTTTCCACAACCACTTCCAAACATTCCGGACTTTGATCCGTATTTTCCTATTTTCCCACCACATCTTCTGCATCTCACAAATCAAAGCAACCCGGATAATTTCCGCACTCATTACCCACATCACTTACATTGTGAACATTGCCAATCTACTAGGGATATTGCAATAGAAGTTAGGGAAGAAATGCAATTCGTACTCAACCTCATTCTTGATCGCATCAATATCATTACTCATCAAAACCTCCATCCATAACCTTATGCAAGCATAGAAGGAATCATTATTACTATTTTTAGTATTTTTTTGAGTCATTTTTTTTAAGAACAAGTCTTGTTCTTACTTTTACATGCTTGTATGTGGCATAAATACCACTACATATTGTTTTTTTTATTACAAGGCCTTGTTTACATACCTTGGCTCACAATCTTGATTCTCGTCAATCACAAGATTATTTATGCATGTTACTACTAACCTTTTCTTTGTATGATATTTTTTATTTTTCTCACTTAACGCCCCAAACTAGGGGGAGCTACCGTCAAGGGGGAGTAAGCGATACGTGGACTATTTTTCCCCTTCGTTGGGTTAACTTTTTGTTTTGAAAAAAAGGGGGAGAAGAAGTAAAACTTAGGCTTTCAAAACATACATTTTTTTTGTGAAAGGGAGAAATATATATATATATATATCACAATGGCATGTACAGTGTTTTACTGGTAGCCATGGACACACCCATGCTTACCAACACAACAGCTTATAATAAAACTTGCTAAACAAAGTATTCTTAGAGTAACTAATACTTTATTATTCTTGCCCTTATTCATACATTTACATACTAATCCTACCATTACTTTTTAGCTGCAAAGCTTCTCTGCAACTGTAAGTTCCACTTCTTTTCAACATCTATAACTGCTCTAGACTCTTTCACTTCCAAGCTCATCATCCTTAGCTTGACAATATCAATAACCAGTTGCTTCAAACTATTTGTATCTCTTGTCTGTTTTTTAAACAATCTATTATTCCTCTCTTGCCATATGTGGTACATTCCTGCACCAACTATCAGTCTTCTAATGATACTCCAGATATTCTTGTTTACTGCTCTGCTAGTGCACTTAGATAGAATATTGATCCAGTTATGAGGGAGTTTACTATTCAACAAATTCTGCAAATCCTCCCATACACTCTTAGAATACTGGCAGGTAAAGAACAAGTGTTCAATAGAATCTGGACACTGATTACATAGAGCACAACTCAGAATCTCATTTGGTTTCCATTTAGCTATCCTTTCTTGAGTCGACAATCTGTTTAGTATAGCCAACCACAAGACAAAAGAATGTCTTGGGATACATTGTGGAAACCATACTATAGATTTCCAATTAACTTTAGGATCATTGTTGCACATGTCTTGCCAAACATTCTTTGTCATAAACTTTGTATGTCTCCCTGTTTTTGTCACCCATACTGCTTCATCACTTACCCTTTCATTCAAGTTTAGCATCTGGATTTGTTGCAGAATAGGGAACTTAACATTCCACTCATCAGGCCAACACCAATTCCCATTCCTTATGAGGCTAGCAACATTACATGTCATACTCAGTCTTGCATCATATAAGTCCCTAGTGGAAACAAAATTACCAAGAGGACCTTCTGAACACCACTTATCATACCAAGCAGACACATTTTGACCATCTCCAATCTTATAGACCACATGCTCCTTCATCTTTTCTCTTAAGTTCAACAAATTCTTCCATCCAATGCTACTATTATTATCCCAAGAGACTTCCCATATATTTCTGTCTTTTAACTTTTCTACATTTATCCATTGAACCCAAAAGGTGTCTTTTTTAGCTGCCACATTCCACAAATGTTTCATAATGAGCACTTCATTCCAAACTTGCAAGTTTTTTATACCCAATCCACCTTGGTCTTTTGGTTTACATACCACCTCCCATGAAACCTTAGCCCTACCATTGGTCAAATCTCCCTGATTCCATAGAAACCCTTTTAGCATTTTATTAATATCCTTAATGACTGTCTTGGGTAGCAAGAAGACTGAAGCCCAATAAACTTGCATTGATGATAAAATAGAGGCTATCAATTGCAATTTCCCTGCATAGGATAAGACCTTATTCCTCCAATCTTTAACCTTGTTTTTAACTTTCTCAATCAAAGGCTTACAATCAGTTACACTTAATTGTTTGGTAATTAGTGGAACACCCAAATATCTTACTGGTAATTTTCCAATTGAGAAAGGCAGGATTTGCATAATGTTATTTTGTTCTGGGACACTCAGACCACTAAAGAAAACACTACTCTTTTGCATATTGGGTTGAAGACCAAAAAACTTACTGAATTCCTCCAATGAGTTCTTTATAACCTTCACAGAGCTGCAATCCCCATGACAGAAGACTAACAAGTCATCAGCAAAACAGAGATGGGTGATTTGTAACTTTTTGCATCCATGATGGTATTTGAATTCTTTACTTGCACCAATATTCTTTTTCAAGACTTGTGAGAGCACTTCCATAACAAGAGTAAACAGATAAGGGGATATTGGATCCCCTTGTCTTAAACCTCTTCCACCATTAAAATACCTTACTCTTTCCCCATTTATGTTTATTGAAAATTTAGTGGTAGTCACACATGTCATTATCCAACTAATCATTGTGATGTGAAACCCAAATTTCCCCAAGACTGTCCTTAAAAATTCCCAGTCAATGGTATCATAGGCTTTCTGTAAATCAATCTTGAAAGAGCATTTTTTCACTTTCTGCTTTCTATTATAACCTCTAAACAGTTCCTGGGCAAGCAAAATGTTATCTGTGATCTGTCTCCCAGCAATAAAAGCACTCTGATTTTCATTAACAATCTTACCTAATACCACTTTGATCCTATTTGTCATGATTTTGCTTATGCATTTGTACAAAATATTGCAACAAGCTATTGGTCTGTAATGTGAGACTTTATTAGGTGTTTGGATTTTAGGAACTAAAGAGATTAATGTAGCATTAACCTCACCCAATAGTTTTCTAGATGTAAAAAATTCCTGTATAGCATCACATACCTCTTTTCCAATAACACTCCAAGCTACTTTAAAAAATCTAGATGTAAATCCATCAGGGCCAGGGGCTTTGGAGTCATCTATATCAAACATAGCTGCCTTAATTTCCTCCTCACTAACAGGCCTGATCATCAATTCTGCTTCCTCATTTGACAGCTTACTAGTGAACTCAAAATCATTTGGAATATGTGAAACTTTGTCTTTAGTGCCCAAGAACTTCTGAAAATGATTAACAAATTGTTGAACCACCTCCCCATTCATCACAGACAGTCATAATTCTCCCTTTATGAGTTCTTCCTTTAATTACTTTGTGAAAGAATTCAGTGTTCCTATCTCCATCTCTTAACCAATCTACTTTAGATTTTTGCATTAACAGGCTCTCCTTATCTTTAACTGCCTCACTATACTCTTGTAACACATCACAACTCTTCTTTTTTATTTCTTCATTGAATGGGTCCTTATCCACTTCTAATTGAATAGCTATCACTTTGCCTCTCAGTATATTAACTCTGTCATAGACATTACCATCCTTCCAACTTAATTGACTAAGCTTAGTTTTTAGACTTTTCATTTTTTTTTCACAATCTTAAACATGCTAAAACCTTCAAACTCCTTATTCCATTCAGCCTTCACAGTTGGGAAAAAATCTCTTTTTCCAGTAATGAAATTAGAAAACCTAAAAGCTTTTTTCTTTATAATTCCACCATTAGGAATGTTTAATATAGCAGGG
Organism: Chrysanthemum seticuspe; assembly: GCA_019973895.1. NCBI lineage: Eukaryota > Viridiplantae > Streptophyta > Magnoliopsida > Asterales > Asteraceae > Chrysanthemum > Chrysanthemum seticuspe. The sequence goes on along the minus strand of BPTQ01000006.1, from coordinate 121,754,185 downwards.
GAGTGATCTGAAATGATATAAGGTAGGAACATACCATGTGCCTGGGGGAACTTGTTCAAAAAATCTTCACTTATCATTATCCTGTCCAGTTTTTTCAAGGTTCTGCATTTTGGGTTCTTGAGACTCTTAGTCCAGGTAAATTGAAAACCAGAGCTAAGAATATCCTCAATCTCTATCTCATGCACACAATCTTGAAATTCAATCATATCCCTAGATGAATTTGAAGTACCATTAGAATGTTCCATAGTACTTAGAGTAACATTAAAATCACCCAAGATTACCCATGGAACATTATTAGCAATCTGCTTATGTGCCCCAAGCGCATTCCACAATCTCCTTCTTTCCATTCCAGAATTACTAGCATAGACAATGGTGCAGAAGAACTTAGTTTTTTGACTAATAGTTTCAACAAGAAAGAACATGCTCTGTCTAGCTTTAGCCAATAACCAAATTCTTATCACATTTGGGTCCCAACCTATCATAATCCTACACCCTTTATTGTTGTCTTCAACATTTGTCATATACTCCCAATTACCAAATACACAATCACCAACTTTCTTAATCCTGCTCTGCTTGATATGTGTTTCAATAATAGCACAAAGCTGCAATTTTTCTTCATTAATGAATTTTCTAACCTCTTTTTGATTATCAGAGGTACTCATACCCCTAATATTCCAAGAAGCAATTTTAAGATCCATTTTTATTTTCCTCTCTATCTGTTTTTCCTTACACAATCTCTCTATCTGTTTTTGAACTTACACCAACACTCTGTCTATTTTTTTAACACAATCTCTCTTTCTGTTTTTACTCACTATACTCACAGCAATTCTCTCTTTCTGTTTTTAACTCACACACTCTGTCTATTTTTTACCACAATCTCTCTATCTATTTTCAACTCACTATACACTCACTTTTATTCTTTTTTCTTTTTTTTCAATTCTCTCTTTCTATTTTTGCTCACAAAACAAAATAAGATTCACTAGAAAACAACTTCAAAAAATATACTACTAATACTATCAATATACAAAGGATAAAGAGAAGATACCCTTAGGCATGAATACCTCTTCCCACCCCATCAATTTCATTCCTCAAGATACTATTTGATGCTGCATATTCATCTCCCACAACATCTTCCTCCTCTTCCAATTCCACTGTAGCATCTAGCAGTTCTTTCTTATCCTTGTAGTATCTCTGCATATCCTTAGTCCACTTTTCCATATCTTCCCCAGTTAATTTAGTTTTCTTGCTAAGTGCCTCATCTACAATTCTTCTACTTTCAATAGGCGGGATTAAGTCTTCCTCATCTATTAATGACTCCAGTAATGTGAATCTGTTATGCCCATTAATTTCCCCCTTATTTTCCTCCATTTTTTTCTTATCAGTCTTTGTCTTATTGATACTGGGATTACTTGTGCTAGCATTAGTATTTTCACTTCCACTGTTAGGAATTAGATAATTCCAGTATTGAAGAGTCGGTCACCCCAACTATTATCTAGCACAAGTTAGCTCGTAGATTGGTCATTAGTTACGTTGTTATGTAGTTAATTAGTTAGTTAGTAGCTTAAAATAGTTTAGTGCGCCGTGGAGGAAGGTCGGGTCTTTACCCACTGTATCCCTGATCCACAGGCCGCCAGGAGGTCGTTTAGTTTGTAACCTATAAATACCCTCTACCTTGCAAGGTAGAGGGTTGGATGTTCTTTGGTAATCTAATATTCTACAAGTTTCTCTCACTAGAATGTCCCACTCTTTCTCTCTCTAAAACCATCTATGTGCTCATTGTGTTTATGTTATGATGTGTATGTGAAATCCAATATATTACAATTGGTATCAAGAGCCATGGTTAGATCATATCTTGCACATCTTTGGATTTCTAGTGGTTTTTAGGTGGTTTTTGAGTTTGAAAAAGTTTAGTGGTTTTTGCATCATTTGGTTGATTTCTTGTGTTAAAGTTTGAATTTTGTTAGTACTTTTATGTTTTGAATCATCACAAGTGTTTAGGTCTTCACTTGGTAAGCTTGAATCATCTTGGTTGGGTTGTTTTTGGATTGAAAAGTGATGTTTATATGGTTTTTTCTTGCTAGCGACTTAGCTCACGGACCACTTTCTTCGTAGCGACTTGCTTCACTAATTTATAGCGAGTTACAGTTTTAGACCTAGCGAGTTACACCTAGCGATTTACAGTACAAGTAGTGGACTCTCCACTACGGGTAGCGACTTGGTGGTAGCGACTTGGTCTGTAGCGAGTTGCTCTTTAGCGACTTGCATCGTTAGCGACTTGAGTAGCGAATTGCTGCCGAAATTTTGCTAGCGACTTGAGTGTTAGCGAGTTACTTCTTAGCGACTTACATCTGGATAGCGACTTGGAACTCTAGCGACTTAGCGGGGTGGCGAATTAAGTGTTGGCGACTTGGTGCAGTATCTTCTAGCGACTTGGGATTATTGCTATTTAGTTGGTAGCGAGTTGGTTCTAAATCTCTAGAGACTTGGGGAGTAATTCATAATAACACAATGTCAGTCATCACGGATCCTTTAATCACCAAAGTACTTGCTCTCTATGACACAGCACAGATTAGTGAAACAGAATGCCTATCTGAAGGCCACACACTTAATGATTCAGTATCGATCAATCAGAACAACTCAAACAAGTCACTCTTAATGTCTGCAGATGATGCTAAGAATATGGAATGCACCAGTGAGCCGTTTCAACATCTCAGTCAGCTTCTTAAATTACTCTTATCCACAACCATGGATCGAACAAGTTGTGCCATCCTTCGTCAGGATTTTCCCACTTTAACAAGAACTGTTTTGCTTAACCTAGAACGACTGAGGTTTCAAATTACCAAAGAAAAGCTCTCAACTGATGATTCTCATGCTGCTCTCCAAACCATCTTCAACCAATTTCAGCCACTTACCCGGGAAGAATACTCCTCAGATTTTGATAATATCATGACTGGAATGTCTTTCAAGAAGCACACGGGAATGGAAATTCATGAGTTCAGAAACTCATTTATTCAACTTATGAGTAATATGGAAACATACATCGAGAAAGCTGCAAAAGAGAATAATAAGCTGAAGGAATTGAATGAGTGTCAAGAGTGTCCATGGAACAATGATGACGTGTCATGCCTCATTCCAGTTGAACTAGCAGAAGACACTGATTGCAGAATCTCAGTTGTGATGGAAAAGGATGAAGAGAACAGCACTGATCTCAAATTCCCAGAGTCAGAAAAGGTATCAATCAACAAGGTACACTTATCTGATCACACAAATTCTCACAAAAAGGTACATGACTCTTACCCTGAACATAAACATAACAATGTGGAATCAATCTTTGTTTTGTCTGAATCAAATGCAAGTAACATGATTGAAAAAAGGGTATATGATGAGCTTTCAAACAAATTTTCAATTCTTGAAAAACACTGTATCTCTTTGCAAATTGAAATACAACATAAAAATGAAATGCTTTATGCAAAAAAACAGTGTTGTAATCTGGAACTTCCAGAATTTAGAGAATTTTTTGAAATTAATCAGTTAAAATCCCAGATTCAGGACAAAGATTCGACCATAAGAAATCTCAAATCGCTTCTCTCAGAAGCCCAGAAATATGACAGTCATGAGATGAGTGATACACTAGAATCTAGAAATTCTGAACTAGCTCTATGTGTGTCCAACCTTCTAAGAGAAAATGAGCATTTAAGAAAGAACCTTGAGGAAACAAACTCTAAGTTAGTCAATCAATCTAACCTCTTGAAGAAAGATATTGATGACCTCAAAGCACAAATTCAGGATAAGAGCTTCAATATTGTTGCCCTAAAAAATGAGCTCAGGAAGTATGCTGGAAATAGGATGAACACTAAGTTTGCAAAACCTTCAACTTTGGGAAAGTCAAATGTTCAGAATCACTTGAAACAAACAGTTATTAAACAACCTAATGCCTTTAGATCTGAAAGAGCTAAACCATTGAAATCTAAGCTTACATCCCAAGTTGATAGTAAGTCTGTTTTGTCAAAACCAGTCACTTCATTGCCTAGTTCAGATATGTTGAATCCCAAAAATAGGACTAATGGTCAACACTCACAGATTAGAAATGCAATAAGTTTAACTAGGTCTCATGCAAAACATCATCTGACAGATCAATCCCCAAAGAAATTCTCTGATCACGATAGGACAAATAGTCAAAACAAGGCTGTGCACTCATTTAGCTTAACTTACTGCGGTCTCAAATGGATTCCCACTGGCAGATTATTTAAGTTTACAGGACTTAAACGAACTTACATTCCTAGATCATGCCTCAAGTGGATTCCCACAGGTAAACTTTTCAAGAATGTAGAACCAAATAGGATCCCCATTAATGATACGTCTGGATTATACTGTGATGCATCCAAATGTGAGACTAAACATGTCACTAACCCTTCTATGTACAAGTCTACATGTGCTTCAAGTACAATGTGCTCTCAGTCTTTTTCAGGTACAATGCTCAATTCAATCAGGAACTTCATGACTTGGTTCCCTTCAGATATGAACATAGCTCATTCAGGAGCTATAGCTTGCCAGAGTTGATGTACTTCTTACTTTGACTCCTATTCATCTTGAATCAGGACTCGTCCATCCATATCTTTGTATAAATCAAGTTTCCTTAAAAAAAAAAAAAAAAAAAAAAAAAATTCATTACAAAATATATACTTCTTTACAAAATATTATGTCATTTTTTACTTATTTCAAAATTTTATCATTTTCCTCAAACTAATAAAGAATATATTCCTTGTTATCGATAACATCTACGGTCCTAGAAATGTCATTCAATAATGGCACGGGATCATAGATGAAGTTCGAACAAATGATATATTCTTGGTGTTATAATGGGATTGGTTAATATCAATCAATGATCTTTGATGACATTGATTGAGGGGGAGACTTGTTTTATATGCCATTGGCTTCTGTGCTGGTTATGATGTTTGCTTATTTGTATGTTGTGGTGGTTTCCTGCTTGTGTGACTAACTGGTTATGCTTTTGAAATATCTGGTTATGAGTTTCTCTCAGTTATTGGTTGTGGTTGTATCTTGCTCGTGTGATTTTCCTTGTATGCCTTCGTAGTAATTGCCTATGTGTTTAAATGTTTAATTGATTCATGGTGATCAGTGTGATAATCCATGCTAGAGACGTTGTCTAATCCGTGTTAGCAACTTACCACTCGTTCATCAATACCATAGGGACCAAACTTGTCATATAGTGAAAGTTATGTTGCATTAGCGAATTACCTCACCTCATGTTAAAACCACAAGGACCAATTGTGTCATATTGCCTAAGATGGTTTGTATACCCCTAGCGAATTACCTGTTAGCGAGTTACCATTTTTCCCAAACAAGTTTTTTCTTCTCTCTCGTTTTTTCTTCTCTTCGTCACTTTTGCTCATCCTAGCGACTTAGTAAGAGGTTTGCCTCGATTCCTCCTATCTTTGTTCTCTTAAGCTTTTGTGTCCAGTTTCTAACATGTCCTTTATATCCAGATCCTTTCGAGCTCGTGAGTTGTGATTATTTGTCTCTCGCTTAGGTTCGATACTTCATGTAATAGTATGTTTGTTGCTTGTATAATGATTGAACGGGTTCAAAATGTTTGGTATATATTGTTTGGAATATATTGTTTGGAATACATTGATGTATGATTAAGTGGATTGGACTGATGGGTTGATGTTAGAAGTGTTCTTGGTGGCGATTTAAATTGTTCTTTGTAGCGACTTAGTCTGAATGTTCTTCATAGCGAGTTAGTGTTCAACTTAGCGACTACGTTTCTGTAGCGAATTAGTTCACTATATTCTAGCGACTTGGTTAGCGAGTTAGTAGTTAGCGACTTGTATTTACAAGTTAGCGAATTAGTAACCTAGCGACTTAGTTAACTGTTTTGTAGCGACTTGGTTCAGTTACTGTTCATGGCGACTTGACTTTACAAACTAGCGAATTAGCATAGCGACTTAGAATGCTAAACTATTAGCGACTTGTCTGTGACTCTAGATGACGACTTGTCTTTACAAGTTTGCAACATTGTTCACTTTCATGTTGCGAATTAGTCTTAGGGTCAAGGATTATTATAATGCTCAAAGGTTTTGTACTAAAGATGACCTCACTCTCTCAACACTTAGGATCTCCTAATTCGATGTGTTGAATCAATATATCACTTCTACATGTGTATCTTGGCTCATGTCATGATCACTTTGAGATGCACACTTTTGCCCTTTAATCCCTTATAAGCTCGTCATGTAATTATTTATCTATATGACTGTACTTTATTGAAATATCTCAATTATGAATGTTATCATATATTTGAAAGTTGTCATATATTTGTAATCTATGCCACTCTATCTTTCTCTGTATGTGTTTTGGGGACTCCTTTTGAGTTACTACTTCTATGTCATAAGGGTGCTCTCAATGTTTTCTCACTTACCATTTATCATCTAACCTGTTCCCATTCATTACTGTTGATTGTATGATTACTCAGAACATCAATGGCAAGTTCAATCCCAGAAAAGAGCATTACCCCTTCGGCATCATCCAAACTCCTCTCAGACGAAGAAATCTTTCCCAGAAGTCAATGGGCCGGTATTGGAAAAAGCAACTGTTATGTGGATCTACAAAGGCTTCAACAAAATCCGATACTCAAAGTTTCTATTGACATCCTCAAAAACACAAACTTCTTCGGAGCACTTACCAAGCAATGCTCAATTCTGACCATTTACATTCAACAATTCTGGAACACCGTTCAATGGAACAAAATCACAGCCCAATACTCCTGCAAACTGGATGATATGGAGTTCACAATTGATTCTGATATTCTGAGCAAGGCTCTTGGAATCACCCCATGTAACCCTGACTTTCGTTCTGAATCTCCACCTGGTGCTGACGATCTGATTGTCTTTCTTATTGGATTGGGTTATCAGAACAGTATTTCAAGAGCATCTGACATCATCACTGGACACATGTATCAACCTTGGAGAGCCATTACAACAATTCTTAACTTGTGCTTATCTGGCAAAACATCAGGGTTCGATAAAGTGAGAATCCCTATCTTGCAAATCCTATGGGGAATCGTTAATAGGGTTGATGTGAATGTATCAGATCGTATTTGGGAAGAATTTTCGTTATCAATGAACACATTCATATCTGACAGAATCAATTTCCAAAACAAAGCTCAAGGCCGAAAGAAACAGAACAAGCTTGCAATTCCCAGCATCAGATTCTCTAAGCTTGTTATCCAGTACTTACAACAAACTCATAAATTCACTCCTAGGTCTGAATCAACTTTACACAAAGCAGAAGATGAATTTGTTTTAGGAAACCTGAAATATGTTCCTAGAGGTATGGATAAAGAAGTATTTGGATTGCCAATTCCTGATTGTCTTCTCACAGAAGATATCAAGAAGAAGGACTACTTCAAGCAATACATGAAAAGAGCAACCAAACTCTCTGCTGATGTCACACCCTCTCCTTTACAACCAAATGCTCCCATGACCAAGTCAGCCTCACAAGCATCCTATGCCTCTCTTCCTAAAAAGAGACTTGAAAGGTCTCAACAGTCTGACACCGCATCCAAGAAGCAGAAAGTAAAAAGGAAGAAAGTGGAAAAGGAGATTGGTGAGAACACTGAGATACCAAGGAATGTTACCAGGCTAACTGATGAAGATGATGCTGATCTGCAACTTGGAATTCAGCAAAGCCTTGAAAGTCAGAATGTGAAAGCTCCAGTAGGTGGAATTGTGTTAAGAGAACCCGCTCAACTACCTCGACAAACAACCCCAATTACACTTGACAAGGGTAAAGGAGTTGCAAGTGTTGAAACTGAACAAGCTGCTCACATGCTGTTAACTATCTCATCATCTCCATCAAGCACCACAAATCAATATGAGCTGAAGAGAAGAACAGATTCATCTCATGCAAAAGAACAATCTAGAGTGGTCAAGGTTCCTGAAATGTTTAAGGAATCTCTTACACTTGGTGAGACTCAATCTGGCTTGAATGTTGACACTCTGTTACAAAAAGGCTCGCAGGAGAACCTTGAGACAAGATCTGATGAGACCTTGAAGATGGATGAACCAAATCTGTCTACTAACTCTCTATCCTCACTTAAGAATCTTGATGAAGATTTTTCTTTTGGTGATCAATTCATTAATGACAAATCCTTAGACACTGCACAATCCATGTATAATGTCAGCATTCAGCAAGATACGTCTACTATTCCTCCAATGACTGCATCTTCACTATCAACTGCACTTCCACCACCCCCTTTCCTTCTCATTCAACTGTACAAACACCACCAACCCCTGAACCTGTCATTACAATTGCAGATGAGGTGGCTCCACCAGCTTCCCCTCCACAGATTCTCACCTCTGATCAACTACTGGATAAAGCCATTAAAAGGATAGAAGCTCTGGAAAGGCAACTTCCTAAATCTGTTGATTCTCTGGTGGATCGTGTCTATAGATTGGAGCACCTCAACTTCAATGAAGGGGTTACTGCCGCCATTGAAGGAGAAGTCAAGGATGCTGTGGAATGGGCAATGGAGGCTCCACTTCTTAGACGATTCAAGGACCTCCCCATCACCGATATGAGAGCAGCTCTGTGTGAAAGGATGTATGAGGCTGAAGAGGACAAGCATGAGGTTCACAGTAAACTCTATGAGGCACTTGAAGAATCCATTAAGTTCGATAATTATGAGCAGTTTAAGATTGATGTCGGAGAAAAGGAAGCTAAAAAGAAAAGGAGAACAATTGTAATGGAAGCATTGATGAAGGATCGCAAAGATCCACCTCCTCCCCCACCACCAACGGGGGGAGCTGGAACTTCTGGATCTGGTAATCCTTCTACAAAAACCAACACACCTCCATCACAACCACCATCATCACCGCCAAAATCTTCCAGTCAATCAGATCCTACAAAAGAGCAGAGTACTCAGAAAAAATCTGCTGCCTGGACGACGGTTGATTCAAGGTTCACATCCACGTCCACCTCTATTCCTGATGATCAAATGGTTAACGAAGAGTCGCACGTCATGGCGGAATCAGAACCAGATGAAGATGATGCATCTACAAAGCATATTCCTAAGCCTTCAGAAGACTGGTTTGATTCTTACATTGCTGGGAATCGCACTAGCACATCCAGAGTTGCACCTTCAAGAGACACAATTCAAAGCTGCATTGTGGAAGATAGACCTCCTTCTCCAGAACCCACATGGACCATCCCAGAGTCTGACTCTATGATTCCTGACAACAATTGGGCATCAGTTATCACCAATAATTACGAAATTCCAGCTGAAGACTCTCTTCTACACTACACTGGTGATATGGGAAGTTTCATTAGATGGTTCTGTGAACGGAAGAGTATCTCATCCATAACACCAAGAGATCTTGAAGGTCAAGCTTACGAAATTGTCAAAGTCTACCACTCAGATGCAAATCATCTTCAATATCAGATGGAAGAATGCCATAAGATGCTAAATGACCAAGTCAGTGATCAAATCAGTCGCTTCAATGTCAACAAATCTCTTCCTCTTGGTGGTGAACCTGGTCAGATGACCATTCAGGCAGAATTCTTCTTCAATCACGACTTGGACTATCTGTGTGCTCGCTCTGCTGAAAGAAGACCTGCTCTATCAATATCAAAGATGAAAGCTGCAACCTACTCTGATCAGGGGCTTGAGCAGATGGTTCCTGATCAATTCTGGGCAAATGAAGAACAAAATTATGATATTGCAGCTTCTTATGGTATTTCTCACTGGTGGTTCAAAAAGAAGAAGTTCTACATCGAAAGACATGGTGCTGATAAAAGACGCAAGGATGTCAGATCAAAGCTGCAAATCTTAAGTGTTGTTAGTGTAGAGATCTTCCCTATCTATGGATATGAGTACTTGAAGAAGATTGTCCTTAAAAGAGCTGACCTCAAAGTGTATGCTATTGAAGAGAACGACTTCAAACATCTTCTGCCAAATGATTTCGAAGATCTCTATCTCTTAAATCTTCAAGGACACCTTGAGCACTTACCTGTACGTGAGAAAAAGGCCCTCTCTGCAGCTGTCACTCTTTGGATCAGGGGCTTAGTCATTCGAAAACGAGTTGAGGACTTTCAGCTTGGCATTGAAAGCTACCAAACTAGGATCAACCTTACAAGTCCTCAATGGAATGCAACTGGGCATGAATTTCATCGAGAATACAAAGTCCTTGACACCCCTAGAGCCGTCATCTTCACCGACAGATATGGATCTCGTATGCTTATGCGTCTTTGTGAACTCTACAAGTTTAGTGATGGTACGCTCAAATTGGTCGAAGAAGAACTTGACACCAGAGTGAAAGAAGCCAAACTTGATATGAAATCTTGGATTAAAACCATTTTTTGGACTGAGGATGACGTGAAGAGATGTGAACATTTCATTGCTGCAATCAGACGAAGACTCAAGACACGAAGGATCTTCCGCAGCCTTGAAAGTTTTGTTGGTGGAAGGCTTCGTGATGGTCACTACAAACTTCTTCAGAGGACTGAATGAAGACTTCTCCGGGATACTGTTTATGGTTTTTTTTTACTATGTGTAATATGTGGTGTAATAAATATGAACAACTGTAATACATGTAATAGTGCTAGGATTTGTACTATGGTTTCCCCTTGTAAAAAGGGGAAACATCTGTGTTGTCCATTTTTTTATCATATAAAATCGGACACATTTTTCTCCTACAAATATTTTACCTCATACATATTTAAATCACTTGAGATCCAAAATCTCAAAGGATTTAAGATTTTTGATCGGGGGAGAAAATGTGATATAAATATGAAAGATGTTAAAAGATAAGATGACCAATTTATGTGCAAACTTCTCTCTTATATGTGCTAAACAATTTTTCGAATCTCGAAGCATATATTAAGGGGGAGAACTCTCTTTGCAAATTCAAGTCATCAGGGTACACAACACTTAAATCTTTGCAAATTCAACTTTAAATGTTTTTTTAAAGTACCTTGATCACATGGCTTCTAATCCTTTGATGATAAAGGGTTCCCTCTAGTATGTGCAAAACTCTTTTCAACCTCGAGGCACATATTGAGGGGGAGCAAATTCATGGAAACCTCATCCTTCCCGGAAATGCTATTTCTACTTGATTTGATGTGGGAAGTGATGTTGATATCTTTTAGAAAATGGTAATCAAAGAAGTTAATTCTTTCTCTTGCCTCCGTGTGCAAAACATTTTCAAATATTTGATGCACATGTTGAGGGGGAGTTCTCGTTCTAAAAATATCAAAAACAATTCAGGTACAAAATGCTTTGATAATATATCACAAGTATCTGAATTGATTTTCAAATGGTTTTCAATTGGATCCAATGGCAGATGAACAATACCAAATAGACCGACCAACTTTACTTTATGTACGGTGATATAAGGATGATAAGGTTAGGTATTGGTTCCCATGATCCGCCAGAACCGGAGGGATCTACCCAGGGACAATCCACTAGTTAGTGTAGAAGTCCTTAGGTATGATGATAAAAGGAGAAAAATGAGATATGGGAAGAGTGCAGACTAAGACTGAACTAGTACTGGAATAAACCCAACAAGGTTCTAGTTATGAAGTCTCGGTAAGCACTGAAGGGGTTGAAGAATTAAAAAGAATTGAATGAGAATAGGGTGAAAACAAATAGCCCTCCATTTATTCAACCTTAGGGCAGAAACCGGGTTCAATTCATATGCTACTGATGGTAACATCGGTATTGAAGACAAGACGTCATGGACCCAGTGACGCACTGCACTTCAACTTTCCAAACCACTCAAGTTTCTCTTAAATGGACTTGTTTCATTCTCACGGGGAACCGACATTATCTATCGACTTTCTCTTAGAGATTGTTGATATTGAAGAAGGAGACCCTCTCCCTAGTCTCCGGCACAGGATCCAAATATGCACATATTGAGTCTAGAGCCACGAGATCATCAATAAATCTCATTAGGACACTTTCAATGAAGACTCTCTGTTTCACACAATGTGGAAAGAGAGATTATATCTTGAGTCCTACGCATTACCCTCGTGGTATTGCCAGAACATCTGAGTGATGTGTTTACATACTCATAATGAAGATGGAAAGCCTTCTGGAGCCAACATCAAACAAGCTCCTGGTAGGTGGCATGTGAAGATCTATTATATGGATCAACCATGTGACAACTGAACAGAAACAATGGGGCGATTCAATTTCTTGAATCAATCCTGGTTCAGGTTAGGGATTGACGGATACCTTTGAAAAACCGGTCTTTATGCTTAAAAACTCTTTTCTTTAGCACATCGACCATGTACTCATATTTCAAACCAAAAGGTGTTTTATGATTGATAATTGATTTTCAATAAAACCTTCGTTGTATTGCAAAAACAATTTCTATTGAGCAATACTCGATTGTTTTTCAAATCTCTTTTCATCAATCAGTGGACTTAAAATTCGCTGGTTCACTCACTCCGTGTTGTCATCTTTGAGACGTTCCGGTTTAAGAACAGCTAGATCAGCTGCGAAACCCTGTCAAGGAAATTCTTCGGAATTTTACCTGATCACAGGCAGTACTTGTACTGATCAACGGGGAACCGTGGGCCGTGTACCTCAATTCAACGAAAGTGATCATAGACACTTTCGTGCGAGTTATTGCTAACTGTTGTATGCAGGTACGCCCGACGTTTGCAGCTGATCAGAATGAAGCGGTCAATCCATAGCCGCATGCTCACTTAACACATTCAACTCAAAAGAAATCATGATTAGTGCATCAATGACTCTGATATTTTCGCTCCATGCTTCTGCTACGCTGCTGTCAATGTCATGAATCAACTAATGCTTCCGCAACTCTGATGAGAAGATATCATGATCCAGAATGTGAGCATGTCGGTCCTAAAGTCACAACACCACAATGGATGTTTCAAAGATTTGTTTGATTGCTGATGATCTCAAAAGCTGGTTCATATTTACTATCACGTGGATCAGAAATGGACCTCCAATTTAAAGTACAAATCTTTGCAGTCTTTGAAGTTGCACCACCTATGCACTAAGTTCACGATGTTGATGTATGAAAGTCTACGAGCTCAAGAACCAAGTCAAGAATAGAATGTCAGGTTCTGTAATGTAAAACATGGGGTGACCTCCCTTAGGGGGAGATTGTTAGGAATTAGATAATTCCAGTATTGAAGAGTCGGTCACCCCAACTATTATCTAGCACAAGTTAGCTCGTAGATTGGTCATTAGTTACGTTGTTATGTAGTTAATTAGTTAGTTAGTAGCTTAAAATAGTTTAGTGCAACACCGTGGAGGAAGGTCGGGTCTTTACCCACTGTATCCCTGATCCACAGGCCGCCAGGAGGTCGTTTAGTTTGTAACCTATAAATACCCTCTACCTTGCAAGGTAGAGGGTTGGATGTTCTTTGGTAATCTAATATTCTACAAGTTTCTCTCACTAGAATGTCCCACTCTTTCTCTCTCTAAAACCATCTATGTGCTCATTGTGTTTATGTTATGATGTGTATGTGAAATCCAATATATTACATCCACCTTTATTATCTATACTACCTTCTGTGGAAAACTAGAAGGGGGGGTTGAATAGTTTTACCAATTTAAAACTTCCTTTTAAATATTTAGATCGACTTATGTCAATCTATTTGGTTGTTTATGTTGGACGTTGATAGATAGATATATAAACATATAATGAAAGATAAAGAGTAAGAAGCACATCACCACGACACAAGTTATTTATAGTGGTTCGGCTACAAGGACACCTTCCTTGCCCTACTCCACTCCCCGAGTCACCTACTCGAGAGTTCGTAAGCACTACACCAAATCTCCTTATGGCGGAGAAGCCTTCACAACGTCGCTTAACCTTTTTCCGGTACAAAGCTAAATACCGAGTTCTTTCACACCAAGGAGAACCACACCTAACACTACGTCGCCTACCCTTTATACGGTGCTAGGCTAACCACCGAGTTCTTTCACACCTTAGGAGAACTAATCCTATCACAACGTCGCCTACCCTTTATTAGGTACTAGGCTAAGCACCTAGTTCCATTATGGAGGAACTACTACCCTTCACGACACAACACCTATTATCAAGGAGATCTACTCCTTATTACAACACCATCAAGGATATCACCATCCTTGTGAATAAATAAACACTTATATGTATAACGATGCACCTCATCGATTATACGACCTAAGCATTCTTCCCAAATGCTACTTGATTTGATTCTTCGGCATCCTTCACTAATGCCTTTTGACATAACGCTTGGCACCCTTTACTAATGCCTTCGTCTTGACACCTTAAGCATTCTTCACTAATGCTTTGACGCGGATGATGAGCACCTTTCACTAATGCTTTCATCTTGACACTTTCGGCATTCTTCACTAATGCCTTCAACCCAACATCTATGGAGAAAGGAAGAACTATCAACAAGAGAACCTTCGTTGTCTTGATGATAATGAAGCATGGCAACTCATGGACTTGAGCTTGCACGTCTTCAAGATGTGGTGATCTTTCCTTTAAGAGGAACCTACAAGATCACACAAAAACAAAAGAGAAAAGCTACATAGATCTCTTGGATCTGAGGTTAGAGGGTTAGAATACTTGGGGGAAGTATGTGTGTAAAAAGGATGACAAGTAAGGAAGAAATGGCTCTCTATTTATAGAGAAAATTCTCTACTGTTTCCCCGGATCCCACGGATCCCTTCCACTTGGGATCCGGCTAGCACAAAGCTAGGGATCCGTGGAACGCTCCTCTTTGCCCATGGGTATTTTTGGTTATGGGTCATGGGTCATGGGTTATGGGTTGATCCATGGTTTTCTTTTCAAGATACAATGAACTTAGATAAGTGGTATATATAAAACCATGGGTTATGGTTCAATACCATTTGCTAGTTTCTACCCATTTTAGTATTTACATGTTTTTATCTTATTTTAGTATTTACATGCTTTTACCCATTTTAGTATACTTAGTTTAAGTATTTGCTAACCCAATATGTAAACACTAGTTGTTGTACATATATATATCTAGATCATAAAATCACTTATACTTGTTTTAGTGTTTTATGTGAAAGCGTAAGTGTGTTTAGAAAACTATTAACTCAAACTATTTACGTACTTTATTTGTTTCGTTAAAATGATTTTATATTTGTTATCGACAAAACATTAGAAGATCATAAAATATAAATAAACGTTTTCACGGCTTATTTGTATTAACACATTCTTTTCTCTCAGCAACTTTCTCCTTTCCCACTTCTTCCTTTTTCCTATATTCAATTCTTGCATTGTTGTTTTTGTTTTCATTCTCCAAGCCTTGTTTACCTATAACCTTCTGATCTTTTTGAGTTCCATTCATCCAAGTCCTCCTATTTGCATTAGTGTTACCCCTATTTCTAGGCCTCCTGTTATGAACAACTCTAAACTCATCGTCATTACTTCCCAATTCCTTCCCTTCTATAGCATCATTCTTATCTTTAGGTTTCAGCATACATCTCACCTCATCATGACCAAAAACTTTACAGTGACTGCAAACAGATGGTTTCCATGCATAATCCACCTCCACAGTTTTAGTCACATTTCTAGCAATAGCACTACTCTTATACACAATTTCAATCCTATCTTTGATTTCTTTTTCAGCACTCAATTCAACCATAACCCTAGCAAAGCCAATTCTACCCTCCCCTGTAACACACATTTTGGTTGTCATATCATCCATTATCAAAGGCTTACCAAGGCTGCTAGCTAATGCACTAATCCCCTTAATACTCCAAGCTTCCATAGGTATATTCATCATCTTAACCCACACAAGAAGCCTATTAGGTTGAGCTTTGTCCAAACATATATTAATATCCCATTTTTGCACAAATAAAGGATTGTTGTTAACCATCCAAGGACCTTTATTAACTACTTCATTCATACCAACCTCATCATGAAATTTGCAGAACAAAATACCATTTTCATTCATGAACATTTCACTTAATCCAAATTTGTTCCACATTCTCTTCAAGTGATACTTGGCCTCATTAAAATTCATCTTACAGCCTACAAAGTAACCACAAACAGTTTTCTTCCATTTCAAACTACCAATTTCAATCATTTCATCATCAAATACAACAACTTCCTTACCAATCTCACTCATTATAGTAGGAATTTGTAGCAATTTGTTATCTAAGATTGAATTAGTAACAACACTAGCATACTTCCCCTTATCATTGCTTTTATTCAATCCTGTTGCAGCAGAACTAACATTATCACCAAACATTGCATTCTCAACACTCATATTATCAACTTTGTTCATATCAATGCTAGCATGATCACCACTTTTACTAGTCTCATCAGCATTCACAACTTTATTATCAGAAGTAGCATTAGCATTATACTTAGTATGTGATACACTATTGACATGAGAGTTTACCTGAGTGCCAAGAGCAGGAAAGTTATCATCATTCAACTCATCAACAACCCCCTGTTCATCACCCTTTTTCTTTCCTACCACATTTTCCTCAGTACAACCCTTATTGACACAATTTCCATCACTCTTAGCTTGCATATCACTCTTATTAGCCTTATTAGAGTTAGAATTTTTCTTCTGAGTTCCCAGTACAGAATCCCCAAATCTCACCGGAACCCTAATTTGCCTCGTTGAAGATCTACCCTTGGTCGTCATACTAATTCAATATTAACTAGTAAAAATTCACCAATTATTGAACAATTAGCACTAACAATTAACACCGAACTCAATTTACCCTAAACATTAACCAACGATACTCAAATTAGGTCAAAACTGGCTAAAATCAAAATTTCACACCGATGGAAACATGTAAAATGCAATTTGGGATTGATTTATCGGATTAGATTCATGATTTAGAGCAGATTTGGTAAAGAAATGATGAAATTTCAATTGTTTGGGTGAGAAATGTGGCGGGAAAAGTTGTTATTCGGTTAGAGGAGAGTTGTTTATTAAGGGTGTTTGGGATTAATTTCAAAACATACATCTAATATTAAGTTTTACTCATCATAACATTATGTTTCGTCATCAACAAAAAGGGGGAGATTGTTAATACAAATAAACCGTAAAAACGTTTATTAATATTTTGCGATCTCTTTGTGTTTTGTATATAACAAATATAATGTTATCATAAGTAAAATTATAAGGATACATGTTATTTTTGTAAAGCATTTACATATAGCCATTTAATACAAATTGTTGTCACAAATCATTTGTTGTAATAGTTTATTAGGATGGGTAAAAATCACAACCCATGGATCATATCCATAACCCATGGTATTGACCCATACCCATTTGACTAGATGCATTGCATCTATTAGATACATTGTATCTAATGAAATACCCATGGACCAACCCATAACCCATGACCCATGACCCATAACCAAAAAACCCATGGGCAAAGAGGAGCGTCCCACGAATCCCTAGGTTTACACTAGACGGATCCCTTAAAAGAGGGATCCGTGGGATCTGGGGAATAGTGGCAAGTTTTGCCTATAAATTGAGAGCCATTTCTTCATTCTAACTCATCCCTCTTCTTACTAATTCTCTTATATACTCTCATTCTCTTCTAAAAAAAGATCACTTGATCTAGAGAGTTCTTCTTTCTTTCTTTAGTGATTCTCATATAGGTCCTTCTCTAAGGCGAGATCACAAGCATTCTACAAGTCATCCAAGCAAGGGGTCCTCGATTGATTTGTTCCTCCACAAGATTTCTGTAGCAAAGATCTTGTATTTGATATTTCACATAGTTGTTGTGTAATAGTTGTGGTTGTTTGGTCCACCGTGTTACGGACTTGGTATTTAGCTTTGTACCAGAAAAAGGTGTAAGCAACGTTGTGAAGGCTTCTCCTCCAAGTTGAAGGAGTTTGTTGACATAGTGCTTGAACTCTCGAGTAGGTGACTCGGGGAGTGGAGTAGGGCAAGGAAGGTGTCCTTGTAGCCGAACCACTATAAATCGGTTGTGTCATTTCTATCCCTTACTTTACTTTATTTACTTGCATTATCATTAGATCTATACTTTCTCTTCATCCATACGATTTCATATAATATCGAATCTAAAGTTTTTGAAACTAACTTAAAATCGGCAAAACTATTCAACCCCCCTTTCTAGTTTTCCACAGTGAACGTCTATCTCCCAGGATACAACAACAACGGATAACCTCGTTAGCATAAACGAGTTATCAAGGCGAACCAATATGTGCCTTCCCTCTATTACGAACCGATACAAAATGAATCAACATCGAGATCAACAACAAAGGAGAGGAATTAGTTATGTATTTTTGGGTGTGTTGAAAGATGAAAGAAGAGTACACAATTTATAGGGAATAAAGATGAAGGAAAATAGTCACATTAATTACCAAAAATTAATCTTACTAATGTCTCATGAATTAAAATTTATCATACGTTAATTTTATTTTTAATTCACATTAGTATGTTTGATGACACCATCAATTGTCATTCAACACTTTGACCATATATTCCAACAATCCCCACATGAATGAAATTGATAACGAGAAATTTCAACGACTCAAAGTTGTAATAGCGTTTTGAAGTTGATATTTGCATATGATAGGTAGGTGTTACCCTTTGAACCTTTCCTTGTGAAATATACTTAGCCTCCTAGCAGCCAATAGAACTTGATGTCTTTGAACTGCCCGCTGTTTGTGGAGACGACAATATATATTCACACAAATATCTCCTTGACACATTTTGGTTCTCATAGTTATGTTCGTTATGGTCATGAACATTATCCTGGTTCTGCGAGAGCTGTTAAGAATTGCGCCCCCACAATCCCCTTAGAAGCGACCCCACTTCTCTCTCACATAGGTGATTCTTGATTAACCATTAAAAGCCATATGCTTAACCTCATATTGTCACTGTTGTAGGAATGGACTAGGAAGTTTACTAACTCCTTTAAATAAATGTGGAGTTTATTACTCCCCCACAGTGACCTCAGTTTATACAAGTAGGTTGTCCTATTGAACCCAGATCTTGGGATCTCCAGTCAGCTGGGTTAGGTTTTCCTGCATATAAACTTTCAAGGCTTTAGTCACATTCCTCTTCACGACTTGCTAACTAACTCTCACATTTAGCTTTTCGCAAGCGGATCCACGAAGTTATTCTATGACTTCATATTGTCAATAAGGATAACCCATGCTGAGAGTAGTTGTCGTATCAACATAATATGTTTGTACAAATTTGAGTTTCGTGCAACTCTAAATATATCATGCTCTAGGTAAGAGTATTCCAACTAGGCAAGAACTTCATGTTTTTTGACGTTCTTTTGAACTCTAGCTAGGCCGGAATCCCCCACATGGAATTTATCTCAAGAATTTTGTAGAAAGGTTCTCTCTTTCAATGTATTAATCTTGTTTATAAGATTTTTTCTCACATGGATATGACATCAAGATCCTTAGTAATTTGTCACTTCACAAGTTTCATACTAGTTTATGCAAACTTTTTGAATGTCTTATGTTAATTATTTTCCGTATCATAATTAACAGATTCCAAATCTAGCATGCTATAGACCAAGGAATCAAGCGTATGACAGAAGATGCATCATTCTGATTACTCATAGCTTCATCTACTAACATTCTTCTTTTCACCACCTTAAACCGCACATGTTTTAGGAGGATCCCATAAGTTATATGTGTAATTCCTACACTTATAACATTCACTTGTGATTATATATAATCACATTTAATCTATTATCATTATATGATTATCACAATTTATTATGTGATTATTATCACATAAAATCAATGTCTAATCATTTTACACAATCAAAATATGTCCAACTTAGCGAATGGATAATAGCAAACATGGGATGACAATCACACAGTTCAAGTTAGTTACATAACCACCATAATTCGTTGTCATCTATATGTGTGTTCTTTCTTGACATTTCACAATGTCCTAAACGGTTATATTCAACACACAGTCATTTCTTACATATGACAAACCGTTCAATTATTAGCAGGATGAGTTATAACAAGTCTCGATGATTATTCATCTTTCTAGAATAACAAGTTGTTTGATTATTCACAACAATATTCACAACAGAACATTTGCAACATTCAAACTTCCAATACGCGATACAAAATCGAGCGACTTGTTTATTCTCATGTTACAAAATTAGTTGCACAAAATCGCACAAAACAACTTTACATAGGCACTACTTTGCCGCATTATTTTGTACCAAATGAAACAAACAATTTTGCATGGAACATTGTACAAAATATCACTTAATTTTGTATTATAACAACCAAAAAAAATGTTGTACCAAACAACATCTAGTCAACAGAAATATTAGCACAAAAAAATATATATAAGCAGCTTAAAAAAAAATGTTGTGCTTAGATAGAAACTACGATCATCTGATTCTTCCGTTTAAGCTCAACATTATTTATTTATTTTCCGAAATCAAGTTTAAGATATTTCATTGATACCTAATCACCGAGAAAAAAAATTGATGCAAAACTCATTTGTTACCATGCAAAAAACACTATTTTTTTCTCACGACATCGCGGTTGTGACAACATACTAGTCCAAACCGAATTGATGTACCAAAGTAAATAATGTAACCAAATGGGTCACCCATTTAAGCTCAAAATTTTCAGAAATCAAGTATAATGTCTTAGACGAGCTCTATAAAAAGTTGGGCTCAAACATGTGTTTACCATGTGAACAACGCAGCAATTGTGACAACAAATTCTCCAAAATGATTTGTTGTACCAAAATACTTTGTGACCAAACGGTTCACCTATTTCGACTCAAACTTTCCAAAAATCAAGTTTAAAGTCTTAGAGTGTAGCATAACGGAATTGGAATAAAAACTCGTTCGTTTACTATGCGAACAACACACTTTTTCCAACGAGTTCCTAGTTGTGATAGCAAATATTTTGGATTCCAAATAATACCCAAATTTTAATTTCGTATGAATGAGTTGTATCCCAATATCTGATAATGAAATCAATACTAGTTACACAAACCAGTACCACAACAATATTTCATCCAACACACTTCAAACACTCTATTATTTATCGCAAGAAATGTTTTCCAAAACATGAAAACAACCACTTAGATGTTTATCTAATCAGACGCATCTTGTTTCTTCTATGGCAAATTAAAAGGCCAAACCAAAATTATATGTGAATGTCAAAACACATTTGTGGGTGTGAGAAATAAAGATTCTTTCAATGTTATAACCTTTATATACAAAGGGATCACACCAATTTATTGGCAATCATTATTTTAAATTTCATTAAGAAGATATTAACTATGCAAGAAAACCCAATATTCAAGCAATCATTCACATTTAATATATGAGATGATAATCATCGACATATATTAATACATATAATTTTTTTTACTAAAAACATTACAATCAAAAGTCAATACCATGCATCTTAGCAATTTCAAAACCTTTCTGGAAATTAGTGTCAAAATATATTAACAAGATCATATAAATCAAATGATGTTTCAATTTATTTATTTTGACACGTACCATTTACACATTTAAACCAGCTACTAATATTGATTACAGAATTTATTTACAAACGGCGTTAATATATATAGTATTATTTCCTTTCACAATACCACCAGTTTAAAATCAATTGCCACAAAAGCGAAATGATAGAGCAATCTAGTTGACATGCCAACAAAGTATATCTTTTGCCTTGACATACAACAAACGCACAAACAAAAACATGAAAAAAAAAATATCATATTAAATTGATGTGTCCCACAAATTAGTTTATTTATATACATAGCCATCTACGCTTGCAAGAGATTTCAAGAATTTACCAAAAAATTTAACATTCATAACTCACATGCAATTCGATAATTCGATAATCACGTGAATCTTGAAAACAAAAGATATTTATTAATTAGATAACATGACCTCAAGACAAACAACTTATTCTACTAATCAATATTATCCGTATGTTTTTAAAACATGTGTCAAAATCAACTATGTTTCTATTACGTTTTACATCAACAGCCACTCAAATAGCAACAATTAATATGTCTTAAGATTGTTGTATATATTAGGTGTATTGCTATAAGAGACAAATAAACCGAACATGAAAACATAAAAGTGTAGAGAATGATACCGTAAACCTTTTGCGTATATAGACTCAAAGAACACAAATAAAGAAAATGTTGAGGCCTGTGATGCTGGTCAAAGTATTGAATGACAATTGATGGTGTCATCAAACATACTAATGTGAATTAAAAATAAAATTAATGTAAGATTAATTTTAATTCATGAGACATTAGTAAGATTAATTTTTGTTGAGGCCTGTGATGCTGGTCAAAGTATTGAATGACAATTGATGGTGTCATCATACATACTAATGTGAATTAAAAATAAAATTAATGTAAGATTAATTTTAATTCATGAGACATTAGTAAGATTAATTTTTGGTAATTAATATGACTATTTTCCTTCATCTTTATTCCCTATAAATTATGTACTCTTCTTTCATCTTTCAACACACCCAAAAATACATAACTAATTCCTCTCCTTTGTTGTTGATATCGATGTTGATTCATTTTGTATCGGTTCGTAATAGGGAAGACACATATTGGTTCGCCTTGATAACTCATTTGTGCTAACGAGGTTATCCGTTGTTGTTGTATCTTGGGAGATAGACGTTCACGATTCTCAAGCACCGTGGAGAGGACGAATCTGTCTTAAGGAAACTGTGAGCATCACAGGCCTCAACATTTTCCTTATTTGTGTTATTTGAGTTTATACACGCAAAACGTTTACGGTATCATTCTCTACACTTTTATGTTTTCATGTTACGGCTTATTTGTCTCTTATAACAATACACCTAATATATACAACAGTATATGCATGCGAGTATTGAAACAGACAAAACGTATAAGCGAGTCAAATGTGGAATGGGTATATATCTATTATAGGACTTATGACATGATTTCTAAAGCCGTAACACAATCAGTTTATTAGCAAGAGAAATATGCTTGTGGCTTGTGGGTTAGCATATAATATAATCTATACTACTTTATAAAATGTTTGGGACTTGCTAAATTAAGTAGTCTTAAACTTTGTAAGACCAAAAACATTTCTTTAATAGGAAAGATTTGTCTTACTTTTATTATGAAAATACATACACATATAATTAAAAGCCTAGAAATTTAAGTGTCTTTAAGTCTCGGCTGTTACAAGTAAAGATTTAAATGTCTTTAAGTTTAACAGTCACCTACTGTAACAACCAATGCAATATTGCTAGATAATGAGAATGCTAATGAATGCTACAAATCAGGAACCCGTAACAACTGAAGTGTAAAAGTCTCTATAAAAGCATGACATACACACATGGTTTAGGTACAATTCATATAAATAATTCTGCTAAAATTTGAGGACTACCAAAGTGAGTTGAAAAGTGACTTGATGATAGTTGTTGAGCGCGATCTTGAAGTAACTAAAAATATGTCATCTTTATCACTTCATCTCCAACCAATGAAAGTTACAGCGATCGAGGCCAAGAGCAAGCAGGGAGTTTGTCCTCTTTATCGCTTTCTCTGCCCACTCATAAAACCAATTTGAAGTTAAGCATCAAATAGATCCAACTCTCCAGGAAACATAGCTTTGGGAAGCAACACTGAAAATATTTGACCTGTTCAAAATAACATCATTATTGGTAATTTATTTGTTTTATATTTCAGATAAGAAGCTCAAAAGGTTTATAAACTTGTAAGACAAAGTCTTACTATTGATGATGACTAATGAGGTAAACCATGCACGAAATTCCTTAACAAGGAATGTGAATTGCATATTGAGTGATTTTCTATTTGTATTTTATTGATATTAAAAGGTCTTACAAGATGACTAAGACACATATGTAATAATTTTTTTTGTTTAATCTCACTTTTATAATACATTCCATTTAACGTTTTTCCATTTTTCTTTCTTCACTAAGTAGTTTGTAGTTATGATAAAAATTCATCATTTGTCGTATGATATAATAATCTATGTATTTGTAAGTTACTTCCACATCAAACAAAACAGACAATTCATTTCTACTAATTGTAAGACCATGCTTCACATATACCTACTGATAGTATAAGAAAACAAAACCATAACATACAAATCACTAATTCAAGAACTGCTTTAAAATACATAAAAGTTGTATTAAAAACGCAATAATCTAATAGTGTTTGAAGCAGTAACTCACCACACACTAATTCTGACACAACCTGATGGTCAATTATTCACGCTTTGTTGGCTCCAAAATGCGAAAAAAAATGAAGCATGTGGTGAGTTACTGCTTGCAAACCAATTTCAATTTTCTAATCAAATTGAATCTTATTGGATTCTGGTTTCTTTTGTTTGTTGCTTTAATCATCCATTTTCATCTTATGGATATTTGTTGCCTACTAGGAGTAGGATTAAGAAGAAAAAAGATGTTGATGGTGGCAGTAGGATTAAGAAGAAAAAATATGTTGATGGTGGCGAAAAGAGATGTTGGTGGTGGCTTGCTTCTATGTAGATACATGATATAAAACCCTACTTTTTACTACATTCTCATTTTAAGCCCAGAAGCCCAGTATAATTAAATATCTTTTCTTTTTGTGAAAGCCCATCAAGTGAATAAAAAATTAGCATTGATATATAGGTATTTGCCTATTTGGTAGTATCTAAATCTAAACTTGTTAATAAAATTATGGTAGCCTCAATATGTAATATTAAGGAATTTATACCTAATACGATAAGGTGGGTAGGTTGGGAACAAAATTCTTACGGCGTAATGAAATTTTTATTAATAACGGTTTTAACATATAAATAATGTTTAGTGAAATTAACATTTTACATATTAACCGGTATTTTGAAAATCGAACTATAATGGTTGGTTCGACCTAAAACTGGTTGGTCTTTACCGACTGGTTCAACCGCGTTGAACTAGATAAAAGGAAAAAATAGAGATCTGAAAACCAGTTCGATATCCCATTCAGTTAGTAAACAAAATGTCATTCTTTTCAACAATACAAACTAAAACTAAAAGAAAAAGTAAGAGAAAGCAAAAGCAATAAATAGTAAAAGTTAAGTAAAATACCATGAGCACAAGAAAATGCGTTTTTGTTTTGGGATAATCAGTAATCTTAATAAAATTCTGGTATTACTTAGTTTTATTTTAGCCTTAAATTTTCATCATCCGTAATGTTATTTTACGAGAAATGTATAACAAAAAAAATTGTTCGTAAAAAAATTTAGTTACAGGGTACCCGTCGCCGCAAGCACAGGTCTTTGAAATGAAAGGCTTAAAAATTCAGCCTTTCCATAAATAGAAAAGCTTAAAAATTCATCCAACACACATGCGTATTATGAAAATATTTGGTCGAATACTAATATTAGTAACCGACATTTTATATTAATCATGTAACTAATAATATTAATTATTGCAACCGAAAACATTTAAAATACAATTAAGTAAATAATCATTATTAACTTTCGGTTACACGCTTCTAAATACAAATTAAATTCTAAGTTTTTTTTTTTTTTTTTTTTTTTTTTTTTTTTTTTTTTTTTTTAGAATATATCATAATGAGATGATATAAAGAAGAGATGTTGGTTTAAGATGGTAAAGTCAACCACGATGTTTTTGCAATACTGAGAATTGACATGTCTTCACGTTATCACCATCTATGACGTGTTATCATTATTACCATGCACAAAAACACTACCATTGTTGTTTTCTCCTTTTTGGTTTTGATGCGTTGCGCATATACTACTATAATGTATAAAGATGATTGTGATGCTTAAACTGTATGCCATTATAGGTTATTGGTTATATGGGTACCCGCCGCTGCAACGCGCGGGTATCCGGCTAGTTATTTATAATGTAGAATGCATATGTTTCCCTTGTTAATTAGTTGGAATGCAAACCATCAATAGGAATTCCAACTGCTGCCATGAAGTTGATGCTTTCCATTCATGATGCAAACGTGAAATGATTTTTAAGAAATTGATGGAGGCCGGTAAATAAACTCTAGCCCTTTTTAAATCTTAAAAATATTTATCATTAACTTTCGTCTTCTTGGTTGTAACCGTTGTATCATTGGCATTAGTAGTCAAGAATGGAAAGGCCAAGGGATGGGGAACGGAGGAAGTTGATCATGGGTCATCCTCATTCCCATCTGTTATTGGTGAGGAAGAGCAGCAGCAGTCACCTTTGGCCTTTGGGTGTTCATAAAATATGATGGGCGAAAATGTGAAGAACTTATTGAGTTGATTTAATTTGAACAGTTGGATTACAGAAAGGTAGAGAACAGGAGTTGCTATATATATAGATGACTGTACTTGAGGTTCATAAGCAACAAGATTTAGAGGTAATATTTATATTATACGTATCTTTATAAAGTTCAATATGTGATGATTTAATTAAAGGTTTAAATGGCTAATTTATTATTAAAAATAGGCATGTTGGATCATTAGCATCTTTTTGGCAGCATTAGCAAGCAAACCACCTCCATGTAAAGCTTATGCGTGTTCAATTTTTATGTCAAACTTGTTGAGAAGGTTATTGTCTTTTTATTTTTTTATCTTTTATTTCGAGGTGTAGTACGTCTCCCTTTTTATTCATGCACGTTTTGGAGGGCAACGAAGGCAAAAATATTCTTTTGAACAACAAATGTGAAGAGAGAGTGGATTCACAGAACAATCTACTAGAACAATGCATAAATAAATTTTAATTTTATTCCTTACATATTTGAGAGGGCTAGCTTATGCCAACTTTTTTTCCTGAATATCAATCTACGCCTATTTGTATCCATTCTATTTAATTTGGAGAACAACGTGGTTGTTGTCTTATCAACTGAAACAATATAATTATGAGTTTGTCGTTTGTTCCTCTTTTTGTAATTATGTTTCTTGGAGCCTTTTCAGCTGTAAATTCAAAAACTGATATCATAAATATCGGTTACGTTGTTGCATTGGGAAGCATCCATGGAAGAGTCTCGAGCATTGCCCTGAAGGCTGCTGTAGATGATGTCAATTCTGATCCCATAGTTCTACCAGGAAGACGACTGACTATTTCAATTCACGACTCAAATTATACCGGTGTCTATGGCATATTTGGCGGTAAAAAAAACTCCTGTCAATAGTGTTATTTTAATCAGTGTTAGAACGTTATAATATATTTTGTATCGAATACTAATAGAAAGTTATAATGTATTTTGTATCGAATACTCAATAGAAATTTGGTTTTTTTCAGCATTGAGGTACTTGAAGATCCCTTCTGTAGCTGTTATCGGTCCACAAAGTTCTGAGGTCGTTGCGGTGGTTTCACAACTTGCAAATGGACTGTATGTCCCGATATTATCATTTACTGCTCTCGACCCCTCACTTTCATCTTTCCAGTACCCATACTTTCTCCAAACTGCCCCGAATGATCTTTATCAGATGAAAGCATTTGCTGCTATAGTAAGCTACTTTCGTTATAGAGAAGTCACCGCAATATACACTGATAGTGATCAGTTTCGTAATGGTATCAATGTGTTTGGTAATGAACTTACAAAGAAACGCTGCAGGCTATCTGGTAAAGCAACACTTCCAGTTACTAGAAAATTAACTTGGAAGATTATCAAAGAAAGGTTGATGAAGGTCATGTCTATGGAATCACGTGTCATTCTTGTACACACATATCCTGATGCAGGCCGTATGATCTTTAAGATTGCCAAGAGTCTTGACATGATGAAAAGAGGATATGTATGGATGGCAACTGCTTGGCTATCAGCTGAACTTGATTCTACTGGCATTCCTCCCAAGATTGGTGAGACTTTACATGGCATTTTGACACTTCGCCCACATACACCAGATTCATACAAGAAGAAAGCTTTCTCAAGACGGTGGAAGAATCTAAGTAGGGGCTCTATTGGAGTCACTCCCTACGGTTTATATGCTTATGATACTGTCTGGATAATTGCTCATGCAATAGACAAGTTTCTAAAAGAAGGTGGTAAGATTTCATTCTCCAGTGATTCAAGATTAAGTAACATAACTGGAACCAGGCCCTTTCTCCTTAGAAACCTTAGCATTTTTGATGGGGGAAAGCAGATGCTAAGCAACATACTGCAGACAAATATGGCTGGTCTAACGGGGCCCATTTCGTTCAATCCAGACAGATCTTTGCGAAATCCTTCTTTTGATGTCATCAATGTTTTACACACAAAAGGCCAACTAGTTGGATACTGGTCTAACTATTCTGGGCTATCTGTTCAGACGCCAAAGAGCTCTTTTAATGTAATACCATCCAACATTTCATCAAACAACCAGCGACTGGGAAGTGTGGTATGGCCTGGGAACACAAAAGAGAAACCTCGTGGATGGGAATTTACCAACAATGGGAGACCTTTGAGGATTGGAGTTCCATTAATACCTGGTTTTAAAGAAATGGTTATGCAAGTCAATGGTACCAAACAAGTTTCTGGTTTTAGCATCGATGTATTCCTTGCTGCCATAAAGTTGCTTCCATATCCTCTTCCATACGAGTTCATCATGTTTGGGAACGGTCACAACAACCCGAGCTACTCAGACCTTGTTAACAAGGTTTCAGCCAAAGTACGTGTATAAAGATTACAAAATAAATTGCTATTGGATACAAATTGGTCACACATGCATGTGTTTTTTGTAGGAGTTTGATGCAGCTGTTGGTGATATAACAATTGTCAGTAACCGCACTAAATCTGTGGACTTCACACAGCCGTATATCGAGTCTGGCCTGGTAGTAGTCGTCAACATACAAAAAGCACACCCAAGTTCTTGGGCTTACTGGCAACCATTTAGTCCAGAATTGTGGGGTGTAACCGCTCTTTTCTTCATCTTTGTTGGAGCTCTAGTGTGGTTATTAGAACACCGGCACAATGACCAATTTAGGGGCCCACCAAGGAAACAAATTGTCACTGTAATGTGGTGAGTACTTGAGGCAAGTTATTTCTTTCTTGATATATAGTTCTTACTTTGAATCATCACACTTTGAGAAAAGCTGTTACCTTTTTGCAGGTTTACCTTCTCAACTATGTTTTTCGCGCACAGTAAGCTTTAAACCTCCGAACCTTTTAATCTTCTAAAACTTGTGTACTATCAAATGAGTCAATTTAGGTGACTTGTTTATGATCGAGTTGATTGTTTCAGGAGAAAATACCGTGAGCACCCTTGGTCGTATGGTCGTCTTCATCTGGTTATTTGTAGTTCTAATTGTAAATTCAAGCTACACTGCTAGCCTGACATCAATTCTAACTGTGCAACAACTAGATACTCCTATCAGCGGCATCGAATCATTGACCATAGGCAATGAGCTTATTGGATTTCCGGAGGGAACATATATCGAGGATTATTTGGTGAAGGAACTCAACATCCCAAGATCAAGACTTGTGTCTCTTGGAACCTCAGAAGAGTATGATGAGAAACTCTTGTCAAGAGCAGTTGCTGCGATTGTTGATGAAAGGCCGTATGTTGATCTTTTCCTCTCAAAGCACTGCGGATTTCAGGTTGTTGGTGGAGAGTTCACAAAGAGTGGGATGGGATTTGTAAGTATCTTACTCAAATTGTTCACTCTTTATGGCCCAGCCAACTATTGTCTAGTTAAATTTTATGCGACCTTTATAAAACATTGGCCTACATTATACTTCATGGCAATAGACAAATGTTGATGTAAGTTGTGTGAAAAACTATGGAAGGATAAAATAGTGTCTTCATTGGTAAATTATAAATAGGATAATACCTTTAAAAAGTATTATATTTGTTTAAAAATACTATTTTCAGTAGTGAAAAAAGAAAAAGAAAAAAATCATCTTGTAAGTATTAATGTTGACATCTTGTCTTTATGAGAGTATTAATGTTGACACTTTTGTCGTGTGTAGTGAAAAACCTGTGATGACTATTTTACCCTATTAGTTTGCAAAAATTGCATCCACTGTTATTAGGGTAAATTACATAAATGGTCCATGTAGGTTAGCGAAAATTACATTACCGTCCTTAATTTTTTTTTCTTTTTTTTTTTTGATCCACTTCTTATAGTTTTACCCGCTATTTTATATCTACGTTTTTATATACGTTTTGTCTACGTCTTTTTATATACGTTTTTGTCTACGTGTTTTTATATACGTTGTCGTCCGTTTCTATACGTTTTTATACGCTTTCATCCGATTTTATATTTTTTCGTCCGTTTTCTTAAGTTTTTCGTCCACTTTTATTCATCCGTTTTATACCTTTTCATCCGATTTAATACGTTTTCAAATGTGACCAAAAAAATTCTAAAAAAAATTCAGAAAAAAGTTTTTCGACTAAAAAATTCCGATTTTTTTTTTAAAAAGAATTTAAAAAAAAAAACTCAGGAAAAAGAATTCCGAAAATAAAATTTTTGAAAAGAATTTCGAAAAAAAATTGGAAAAAAGAATTCCAAAAAAAAATTGGAAAAAAGAATTCCAAAAAAAATTCTGACTTTTTTTTTTTTTTTTTTTTTTTTTTTTTGAAGGGACCATTTATGTAATTTACCCTAAGACGGTGGTTGCAATTTCGCAAACCCACAAGGATTATTTATGTAACTTGAAAGGGTAAAATGGTCAAACTACTCATATAAAGACAAGATGTCAACATTAATACTCGTAAGAGTAATTTATTTATTTATTTTTGTTCGCTACTCAGAAAAATATTTTTGGACAAATATAATAGTTTTTAAAGGTATCATCCCTTATAAATATCATTTCTTATTTATAATTCTCACAGGCATTTCCGAGGGACTCTCCATTGGAGGTTGACATGTCGAAAGCAATACTAAAACTAACAGAAACAGGAGAGCTTCAGAAGATTCATGACCATTGGCTTAACAAAAAAGCTTGTGGCCCACAAAGCTTGTCCTTTGTATCGAACCAACTTAATCTAGAAAGCTTCTGGGGGTTGTTTCTAGTTTTCGGCATAGTTTGTGCTCTTGCGCTGTTTATACACCTGTGTAGGACACTTTATAGATTCAGAAGACGTCATCCCAAACTCACGAAGCCAAGGTATAGTGGGTATCGGTTAAAGCGCATGCAAAGGTTTTTTTCATTTGCGGACAAAAAACACGAGGTATCAGGGAACAAGTTAAAAAGAAAGAGGGTGGTGTCTGGTACCAGTTAATCGTAAAGTGGGAGAGCACGACTAACTGAATACAAGTCCATATACAGCATAAATGTAAAGAAAATAATAGCGGTATGAGTTGTATATAAATAAACCCAAGTAAACGGTTATTGATACTGATGAAAACTAAGTAGTACGTGTGTATTTGTTTACTTCAAAGTAATATATTAAGTACTGAAAGCCACTGACCATTGAATTGAATAAACGATAGAAATGTTACTCAACGAATCAAGTTTCTATATAACATATGTATAGTTTTACTTCAAAGTAATAGTGTGAAGCATAAAACACTACCTAAGAATTCAGTTTCTATGGATAAGACCGGCTTTCAAGGAATCTGTATGGTTAGAACATTAAAATCCTGTAGTTATAATTTATTATTCCATCACAGAAACCCTAACGGACTCTAAACCCAAAAACGGACTTGGGCCGTCTATCATCTATTACTCCCCTGCAGTTCAAGCGGCGAAATCGTAAAAGCTCGGGCTGGAGTAGTAAACTAGAAAAGAAAAGAAAAAACAAAACATTAACGTACTAAAAGCATAACTTTAGTCGACTCATAACAAAACCATACCAATGGTCGACTTTAGTCGATTGGTACCAACGGTCTGCTAAGTCGATTGGTACCAACGGTCTGCTAAGTCGACTGATAACAAAACCGTACTAAGGGTTTACTTAGGGACCAGTACCAACGGTCAACTTTAGTCAACTGATAACAAAACCGTACGAACAATCGACTAACAAACAAATTACAATACTACAAACTTTTTTTTTCTTAATTAACAAACCACAAAATAGATAAAAATAAAAAATTCCCGCTACAATTAAAACTAAAAAACCGAATGTAAAGTTCACAAGGGACCACACTTTCTAACAAGATTAATAAAAATACCGACAGCAAGGTGCAGATTAGGGGTGGCAATTTTAGACATGATATGATGAACGATACAAACCCGACACGAAGTTAAACAAGTTTGGGTTGAGGATAAATAGGTTTAGGTAAAAAACGGGTCAACCCGTGTAACCCGTTTAATAAACGGGTCATGTTTGGGTTGAGTAAGTATTAAACAGGTCAACCCGTGAACCCGTTTAAGTATATAAGATCTTAAAAATAAAATATATAACCTGCTTATTATGTTGGATGTGGATTAAATGTATTTTGTTATTTACTTAGTATCAGTGAATTATAATTTCATGTCTTAGATATCATGATAATTGACGCTTGTAGTTCAGAAAATTGTGGCATAGTTATTTGTATATTATCCTTATCATATCTTAGATCCTTATATCATTTTTTCCATTTAAACTAGTTAAATCGACAAACCACCAACTTTATTTACTGCTTGACCTATTTACTTAAATGGGTTAAACGGATCACAAATGGGTTACATGTGTTATGCAGGTCTGGGTTAAGGTTGAGTTTCTTGACACGATTAATAAATGGGTTGTGTTTGGGTAAAGGCCGCCAACACGCGAATCCGAATAGGTTAACACGAACACGACTCGATTGCCACCCCTAGTTCAGATGCAAGCGAACAAATATTTTCAAATACACGAACCATTTTTTTTTTTTTTTTTTTTTTTTTTTTTTTTTTTTTTTTTTAGAGAGATAACTTTAGGTAATTGAAGAGAGAGAGAGATTTGACGGGGTATAGAGATGACGGCTCATAACGGCCGACTAGGTCTCGGGACCAACCTGCTCATGATACCATGTTAAAACATTAAAACTATCACAATATATAGAGAATGCAAGAGACATAATAGAAACCCTAATGGATCCTAAACCCACAAACGAGCTTGGGCCATCTATCATTTAATATGTACGTGTGTGGATCAAAGTTCTTCCAAAATGACAGTGTTTGTTATGGAAATGATCTAGTGAATCCTAATAGTGTAATGATAATAAAACCTCCAATGTCACTTATTAGTCACAAAGTGGAAACTCGAAAATACAAATAATAAAAAAAAAGGCCTTTTAGACAGGTTACCCAACTGGTCTAGATGAGGGGAGGTCTAAAGGATAAAAGTCATATAGACCGGTTAAAGCACCGATCTAAAAGATCATTAATTAAACTGGTTGATATGTCATATAGACTAGTTGAAGCATCGGTCCAAAAGATCATTATTTAGACCGATTGGTACCATTATAACCGGTTTATATGTGGATTTTATTAAAAAAAAAAAAAAAAACTGCCAATCCCAAACAGCCCTTTATATGCATATTCAATAAGCAATCTCAAACAACCCTCTCTATAAGCATTTCTCTAACGGAAAATGCTTATAAAAAGGGTTGTTTGGTTTGCGTAGTTTTTGGCTAAAACCGAAACCGAACCGAAATATTTGGTTTTTATAGAACTCAAAAATGAAATCTTTTGGTTTTTGGCAGCTCGGTTTTTTCAGTTTACTGTCGGTTTCGGTTCGGTTTTTTATTTTTAACCATTTATACCAATTTATACCAACAAACTTGTTTTACATAGAAAATTGGTTATTCTTTTTTACATTTTATCAATCTAAGCTTAATAATGTTTATCCTATATTTCTACAGGTACACACATATAGACGAGATACACATGCAAGTGAACATACACATAGTGTGATCATTGTCACATATGTATCGATATATTGTCAAGTAAACACACGACACGACAAACATGCATAAAAACGTTAAGATAAAAATATTATAAATCCACCCACAAAATGAATATGAATTTATAAATTTGATTTATCTAGTTATTTATTTATATTATATTAATTATATATTCTTATATGATAACCAGTTCGATTCGGTTTTTGGACGAAAACCGAAACTAAACCACATTTTTCGTTTTTTTTTAAATTAAAAACCGAACCATCGGTTTTAGTTTTGGTAGGTTATTTGGATTCGATTTTTTTCAGTTTTTCTGCTCGCCGCTAATTGAAACTATGTATAAAAGGTTGTTTGGGATTGCTTATTGAATCCTATATTTATGCCCGAGAATACGCAAATACAAAGAAACATATAGTATCGTTAAAGAATTACAAACCAAACAAAGAAGCATTCATAAGAATTACAAACCAAATTCAAAGAAATAGTGACAATGTGACCACATATTGCAGCAGCTCACTCAACCAACATGTCTTACAATAACTACATTATTAACAACTCAAAAACCACCTCCAAACACCACATGTCACACTTTTAAGTTAAGGATGGTTCATTCTTGATATACTTTGAATTTGGAGTGGTCTCATGTTGGAATGCTCTTGTTGGGATGCTCTTCTGCTTGCCTATAAGCTGAGGCATCCATGAAGGGAGGAGTAAATGACAGATACAAGTATTTATGTGGTTCATTCGTTCGGTCATGAATGACCTACATCCACGGTCGAGGTAAACTTTTATTAAGATGTGGAGATAGTACATGGAACAGGCTAAAGGTATAAGCATGTGAATAACACACATAATACAATCTCGTGAATACTCTTTAAGCCGAAAGATGAAAGATAAATGGAGAAAATTGTTGGTGGTGGTGTTGTGACTTGTGGTGTTAGAAACCCTTCATGGATGCCTCAATTTATAAGCAAGCAAAAAACCATTCCAACAAGAGCATTTCAATTCAAAGCATTCAAACATGAGACCATTCCAACTTCAAAGTATATCAAGAATGAACCATCCCTAACTTGAAAGCATTCCTTTTTTTTGTGAAAATGTGAAGAATATATTACTTTCAAAACACTAGAAATGTTTTCAAAATTGTAAGAATCATGGACATGCTCATAATCCTAAATAGAAACTAATACAAGATACAAGCATTCCAACTTTGTAAGGTTGAAGGTGAGAAGAATGATATAACTCTTGCGAGTGGTAGGATTTCAAAAGGAATGAGTTGGATTGTATCTATTTCAACCATGTGGGAACTGGGAACACAAGTCCAAACCTAACAAATCTCCACCTTAGACTTAGTTCTCAGTATAATGACTTGCTTCACCTCCTCCATTGACAATGCCCACTTTGGGGGAATCAAAATCGATGAAGACCAATCAAAACCAAGCATTGTTTGAACTTGTAAACTAGAAGAGCCTTCATGAACATATTAGGGGGAATGCCCTTAGTATTGATTTTATAAACAACGACTATCATCTTCGCAATGGTATCTCAAATGAAATGATATCGTACATCAATGAGTTTTGTTCGCTCATGATACATTTGGTATTTAGTCGATGAATTGCACTTTGACTATCATAATGAATTGTAGTACCTCTTTGTTGCGGAGTTAATTCACCAACTAAACCTCTCAATCATAAGTCTTCTTTAATAGCTTTAGTGATCACCATGCATTCAACTTCAGTAGTAGATAATGTAACTACATGTTATATATTAGATTTCTAGCTAACTGCACCACTTCTAATACAAAAAAATAATGTGTGGGAGATCTAGGTCTATCAAGATCACCAACATAATTTGAATCCACAAAACCAAGTAAAGAGTTGTTGTTCTACCAAATTCTAAGCATGTGTTCAAACTTCACTTCACAGCCAGCCAGTGTTGTTTTCCTGGATTCGCCGTATACCTGCTAAAAAGAGTAACTCCTTGTAAAATATCAAGATGTGTATAGATCATAGCATACATATTGCTGCCAAAGACACTAGATTAAGGGAATCATGACATATAATCTTTGTCTTCTTCTGACTGTGGTGAATCGCCATATGATAGCTTAAAATGGCTAGCGGGAAGAGTATTTACTAGTTTCGCATCCTGCAAATTAAATTTCACTAAAACTTTCTTGAGATAATCTTTTTGAGTGAGATATAACCGACTTTATTTTCTATCTCTCTTTTTTTTTTATCTATGGTATGTGCAAAAACATATACCATTTCTTTACCAAATCAGGCCCAAAATAACCAAGAAAGAGCCGTTTATTCCTAATATTTGTTGGTTTCTTGAGTTTATGCATGTGTAGGTACGGATATGGCAAAACACACAAAAGAAAGACAAATCAGACGAAAACCGAGCACGAGAAGGAAAAGAGTGCAAAAGCTGAGGCCGGGAAATCAAAAGTAAGTGATTGTGAAGATTTTGATGCTAAGAGGATGATTTTTGAAAGATTGGATCAACTTTAAAGAACTGGCAAAATCAGTCCTTCAAGTTCAGAGATTGTCAGAAATTACCCTTGGAGATACTTTTCAAAATTGGCAATATTGGTCCTTGGATTATTTGGAAATGACAAGAGTGACCCTTGGAGATACTTTTCAAAATTGGCATCAATGGTCCTTGGAATTTCACAAATTATATAAATGGTCCTTATGTGTAACATTCGGATTGCAAAACAAATCCAAACACCAAGCCCATTTAACCTTATTGTTATCTCAAGCCCAAATCCAGCCCATACCCGTTAATACCAAAACCATGGTCAAAATCCACTTACCCGGTCAACCCTTTTTACCCCAAGTCAAAATAAGTCAAATCCAGTAAAATAAACACAAAAATTAACCCGCGCGTTTTTCACCCCCAATTTAACCCAGAAATAAGAACCCTAATCTACCCTTACGGCCTTACCCCCAATTGACCAAAATTACTCCAATTGAAGGGTACAATTGTACTTTTGTCTGACACACACTGACAAGGGAATGCCACCTTGGCAATCCGTGTGCCAAGGTGGGCTATGATTGGTTGATGAGACGTGTAAGTACCAAATCAAAGACTGTGATTGATGGGATGATGTGAAGAACTGATCTAATGGTTGAAAAGGACTCAAAAGAAGCACAACTTCACATTTCTGGATCCTTCTCAAGGCCTTGGGCTCGCTATAAATACCCCTGATCTCACATAGCTTAGTGTGTATGATATGAGTAGAATTTGTTTAGCTTATTACTGTTTAATGTTTTACTTATAGTTAAAAATCAATATTTGTATTTCCAATTTCCTTTGTAATTCCAATTTCCTTTGTAATCTGTTTTCAAGTAATAAAAATCATTTTAGCTTATCTCATCTAACTTTCAGCTTGTTTACTCTTTAAAACAAAAATCACAAAAAATTAGAAAAATACTTAAAAAATGAAAAAATATATATCAAATATGTTTCAAAGCTGCAATCAGCTTGTGTTTATGTTTCCATAAGCTCTTATAAGTTCAGTTATAGCTTATTAAGTGCTTATCTAGTTCACTACTCAATTCTGCATTCAAATTCATACAAATCAGTTTTAAAAACCTTTGCAAACTACTGTGGAAAGCTTAAGGAAGTAGCCTGCAATGGAAGGGGCTAGATGGACTTTACTAGCTTATTCTTAGAATAAGCTAGAGCTTGTAGCTGCCCTTAAGTGGGACCTCTGTTCAGCTGAGGTGTCTGATAAGTTCTCAAACTGATTTTCTCTTAATTTTGCATAATATTGTTTGATTTAGTTTGGATATGTTGATTATAGCTTAAAACTTGTTAGAGTAGCTTATTTTAGTGGTATAATAGCTTATTGTGCTTGATCTTACCATTTCCTAGTCTAATTTGTAATCTGCACATATTTCTGATTTAAAACTGCATAATCTAGTTTAGTTGAGATTTGTGAGAATTTGATGTCAATATTGCTTCACTTAGATCTCTTTTAGTCATTTGAATCTGTATTGATGATTGTGTAAGCTTGGATTAGTGGTTTGATTAGTTAAGCTTCAAAACTGTTTTCAAAGGAGTGTTTGGTATTAAGATCAAATCTGAGTTAGAGGTTGTTATAGTGGTAGATTACTGTTGCATTAGAGTAATTTAGGTCCATGTAGTTATTTTAGATCATAAATTTGCATCTCAATTCACTCTAAAGTCAAAGTTATCTTTCATCTGTCCTTGGTTAAATCTCAGATAGAACTAGCTTTGCATAATTAGCATTTAGGTTTAGAAGTAGTTATAATAGCTTTCATTAACCTCATTTCATCTTAATACATCACTGTCATTTAGTTTTATTGATTCAAAGTTCATGAAAGTCAAAATCAATTTCTGTCATAAAAGTCAAATAGTTGCTTTCAGTCTCTGAGTGCTGTAATTTGTGTATTTTTAATTCACTCATTTTTAAGCCAATTCTGTTGAAACTCTGTATTTAGAAACTATTTTTGGTGGTGTTTATCAAGGAAATTTTAGATTAATTTTGTGAATTTTATTAATCATTGAAATCAGTGCATCAACTTAGCCAGTTTCACAATAAGTGCCCTGTGCACCTGTTTGCATTGTTGTGATGGCTTGTTCATGAGCTTCTAGGGACTTCAATTTAGCTTCTTATAGGATGAGTTGTTGGTTTAAAAGTCCTTTGCTAGGTCATCTTGAGGTTGCTACTTCTGGTTTTCAGCTTCCAGCTTAATTACTAGCTTATTTTTAAGCTACAAAACAGGGGTTCAGGACTGTTTGGATTTTTCACTTATTAGGATTAGGATTTGTTTAATTGCTTGAAAGCTTAGCTTATTTGGTAAAAAGTAGTTGCAGCAGGTAGTGTCAAGTTAGTTTAGTCATTGCTCAGCTTGTTAGTAAGTAGCTTAATCTTCATTCATAACTTGAATTTAATATTTTCCTAGCTTCTTAATAATATTTAGGATTTTTCTGGAATTTTTTCATAGTTTTCCTAGCTTGTTTACTATTTTTCTGCATTTTAAAACAGTTTTTAGTACTTTTAAAATAGTTTTTAATACAAATAAATCAGAAAAAGCTCACAAATATAATTTCAATTTTCTTAGATTTAGAGCAATCAAAAATTTTTAATACTTTATCATAAATATAAAGAGAAACCTTGGTTTATCCCAAGCAACTTACTTCTTTTTAATTTGAATATCAATCCAAATTTTAGTGAAAATCCAAATATCAAAGGAAAACAAGAGGCGGATGAATATTTTTTAAATTTTAGACCATCAAATTCAAAACAATATTTTGAATTAAAGAATCAAAACAATATTGAAGAATATTTTTTAGAATCGATCGAAAAACTAAAAGTATTCCTTAAAGGAGATTTTCCTTTGCAATTAAGATGGACTGGACGTTTGAATCAATTGAATCAAAAAATGATGAATAGTATCCAGATATATGGTCTCCTGGTTAGCCTCATAAATGTAAGAAAAATTACTATATCCTATATTCAAAGGAAAGAAATGAATCTGGATATAATGAGAAGGCGTTTAAATCTTACACAATTAACGAAAAAGGGAATATTAATTATGGAACCTACTCGTCTATCTGTAAAAAATGATGGACAGTTTTTTATGTATCAAATCATAGGTATTTCATTGGTTCATAAAAGTAAGCATCAAAATAATCAAAGATACCGAAACCCCAAAAATATTGCTAAGAATAATTTTGATGAATCCGGACATAAAAATTGTTTTTCCAGATTTTCCCTAGTTTAAATAGTAATTTTAAGCCATTTAAGTAGTTTTAAATTCATAGAAAATAAAAAACAAAGTTCAGAAAAATACAAATTTAGTTTTGAAAATTATTTTTAGTTAGTTAAGATTTTTGAAAAATAGTTTTGTAATTTTCTCATAAGTTTTCATAATTTTTAGCATTTTACATCTATTTTAAAAATACAAAAATAGTTTTTAATTCAAATAAAATCAAGAAAAATCATTAAAATTAGTTTTAAATTTTAGATAATTTTCAAATCATATTTTTAGTTGTAGAAAATTATTATATCACTTTTAGGGGTTAAATTAGATTAGTTTGCATTTAATTCACGTTTTAGTTTAATCGTAATTTGCGTTTTAGATTTAATTTGCGTAATTAGTCATAATTTATTGTTTGAATCATATATTTAGTTCTTTTAATTGATTTCCATTTACTTTCCCTTGCCCCGTAGTTTAGAAATCATCAAAACTTCCCTTTTCACATTCAAATCCCGAATAACGCGACGTGAGTTGAAAATTCCATTCATCTCTCGCTAGGAACGATCCCGGTGCTCAAATTTAATACATCTGAGTTACCAAATACTAAAAGGGTTTTGGCCGTACAATAGCAACGTACTTTTTCAAATGTACCGATCTAGTACGCGTACTATTTTTTGTCCCACTTAATGTAACGAACTTTCTGTTTTTGTACCAATCTACCCCATCAAACTTGTTTAACCGGCACCAAAAATTTTTTTTGCCCATTTTCGCACGTTCTTGTCCGTTTTGCACGTTTTTGTCTGTTTTTACACGTTTTTGCACGTTATCACACGT
This sequence comes from Chrysanthemum seticuspe, assembly GCA_019973895.1. Taxonomy (NCBI): domain Eukaryota; kingdom Viridiplantae; phylum Streptophyta; class Magnoliopsida; order Asterales; family Asteraceae; genus Chrysanthemum; species Chrysanthemum seticuspe. The sequence goes on along the minus strand of BPTQ01000006.1, from coordinate 121,713,876 downwards.
TTTCATCCGTTTTTGCACGTTTTCGTTCGTTTTCGCACGTTTTCGTTCGTTTTCGCACGTTTTCGTCCGTTTTTGCACATTTTCACACGTTTTTGCATGATTTCATCCGTTCTTACACGTTTTTGTTCGTTTTACGCATTTTCATTCGTTTTTACATGTTTTCACCTGTTTTTGCACATTTTTTCCATTTTTGCACGTTTTCGTGCGTTTCTACACATTTAGGCACGTTTTTGTCCGTTTTTGCATGTTTTTACACATTTTCGCCCATCTTTGCACGTTTTAGGCTATTTTAGCATGTTTTCGTCTATTTTTGTATGTTATCGTCTGTTTTCGCACGTTTTTAAACGTTTTCGCACGTTTTCATCCATTATTGCACGTTTTCGTCCATTTTTAACGTTTTTTTTTCTGTCTTTGCATGTTTTCGGCCGTTTTTGCCCGTTTTCATCCGTTTTTGCACATTCTCGCACGTTACTCTTATCACAAGGCGAAAACATGTAAAAACGAATAAAAATGCGTAGAAACGAACAAAAACGGGCGAAAACGGACGAAAACGTGCAAAAATGGACGATAACGTGCGAAAACGTTCAAATGAAGTGAGCTGTTACTCTTATCACAAGGCGAAAACATGTAAACGAATGAAAATGTGTAAAAACGAACAAAAATATGTGAGAACGGATGAAAAACGTGCAAAAGCGTGTGAAAATGTGCAAAAACGGACAAAAACGGACGAAAACCTGTGAAAATGAAAATACGTTACATTAAGTGGGACAAAAAATAGTACGCGTACTAGATCGGTACATTTGAAAAAGTACGTTGCTATTGTACAGCCAAAACGCTTAATAAAAAAGATGCATAGCCGGTTTCCAAACTTTTTTCCCGGTAGCCGGTCACTTATGGGTAGATTGGAACAAAAACAGAAAGTTCGTTACATTAAGTGGGACAAAAAATAGTACGCGTACTAGATCGGTACATTTAAAAAAGTACGTTGCTATTGTACGGCCAAAACCCATACTAAAATACTATAATTGGTTTTCCCGAAAAATCAATCTCAATTCCTAGAATATTTTAGTTGGTCCTAAATCTTTCATTTCAAATTCACTGCTCAACAATTTTTTCAGTCGGTGAATATCTCTTAAATATTTTGTTGCAATGAGCATATCATCAACATATAAGAATAGATAAATGAAAATAACATTATCTAATAGTAACCAAAACTATCATATAGGCTTCTGGTGAACGGATGACCCGAAATAAATGAAGCAAACCTCTTATACCACTCTCAAGGAGAGTCTTTTAGTCACTACAAGGATTTCTTCAACAAACAAACTTGGTCTTTCTTTCTTTCGACTCCAAAACCTTCAGGTTGTCTCATATAAAATTTCTCATCTAACTCACAATGTAGAAAAGTTGTCTTGACATCAAGCTGTTTTTATTCTAGATCAAACATGGCAACCAATGCAAGTAATACACGAATAGAACTATGTTTTACAACAAGTGAGACAACATTATTCAAATCAACACCCGATACATGATTATAGCCTTTTACAACCAACTGTGCTTTAAACCTTGCACATACAAAACCCAAAGTATTGTCTTTTGTTTAAAGACCCATTCACAACCATCTATTTTATTTCCTTTCGGTGGAGAAACAAGATCCCAAGTAGGAATCTTATTTAGAGATTTCATATCTCCATTTATGGCTAAAACCCACTTTTCTGAATTAGTTCTTTGGATTGATTCAATATAAGTGGAAGGTTCATCGACTTCATTTTCAGCCTCGTTAGCTAAATTGAATATCTCTGTGGTTGTCGAGTTGATACGCTTACACAGCGCGTTCGGGGTCAAAGGAACTTCCTTTTCGTCGAGCAAGTTTTTCAACACCCTAGGCAGTGAACCTAATCGTTGTAGTGTAGTATTAGGGTAAGCCACGGGTATTGATATCGTTCTCTAGGGGAATAGGAATGCTAGTGAGAAGTTACTACGCTAAGGTTGGGGTTGAGGAAGATTATTTTTTATCTTTTTTATATTTTTTAGGAAATGGAAAAGTACGAATCTCGGGGTTTGGATTTGGGGGTTGGTATTTCTACCGATTACTCTACTTATCTAATTAACTAAGCTAAGGGGTAGTCTATGTCTATTGTTTTGTGCTCGTATGATGATTAAAAATGTATTTACTTAGGTTTTATTACTCCCTAGTTATCTCCTATTGATGGTTGAATTGTCACGTCCTTATTCTTAACGCGTTGTGTTTCTAAGGTCGTAGGATATGCGTTTATCCTAAACTCTTTGAAGCTACCAAAGGTTAATGACTACAAAATCTCTAGGATTCATAAACTTAACACTAAGGTATTCTTTGGATGTTTAGCCTACAATTCCACTAGTAGCTATATGCTAAGGTTCAACAAAGATTAATCAAGCATTAATAGCACAACGAATGACCTATCGCAATACTAGGTCAATCACAATTAAGATAAGAGACAACCAATCAATATTCAATAACTAGGTTTCATATTACCTAAGCAAAGACACAAATAAATTAGCTGACCATGGAGAACATGCAAGCATACACACAATCAATTGAAGACATGATTGGATTAATAAAGTAAAACACTTATCTTGATGTAAGATAGGGTATGAAACCCTAAAATACTGTACAAGACAGCCTTGGTTCAGTTTAGGTTTTTACTCCACAAAACTACACACTGAAAACTGAAAAATTCGGATTCTATATATAGTGTTACAAACTGCGACGGCGTCACTCTTTAATTGTGACGCCGTCGGGTCGCCGTCAATAGGGTTTCGTCTTGGCCATGTTAGCATTGTGACGGCGTCACCTTATGCCTGGGACGCCGTCTCCTTCAGTCTCTGACGCCGTCTGGATCAAATCTAGGCCGTCTGAGCTACGATGCCCTACTCTTTTAAAACCTGATGCCGTCACATGTAAATAAGCAATTTGGCTACTGAGTCATCACAAATAGAACCTGACGCCGTCCCCTTTCAATTCAGCAGCTTGAGTGTCTCGATTCTTGATTTTGGCCATTTTCTTCGTATATTTGCGCCTTTTCGTCCGAATAAGTGTCATTCCAGCAATTTGCCTTCAAGAGACCTAAAAAGTGAAAAGGAACGAAATTAAGTAGTAACGGATACAAAAGTGATGAATTAAGGGCTTAAATGACCCCTCAAAAAGGTACCTTTTAAATCCTTATCAAATATCCCTACACTTGGTATTTGCTTGTCCTCAAGCAAATGTGCTTTTAGCCAATTGATTTATAAATTAGCGGTCATGAAGCATTAGTTTAGAACGATCCACAACACATATAAGCCCCGCAAAAGTTATAACAAGCACGGAAATTACATACTAGCACCTCACATGGGGTGTTTCGATACTCACATCTCTCGGGTGTATATAAAATATAACAAGTTGGAAATGGAAGATAAACACTCATTAACTGGTCCTAGTACATAGATTACCATAGGCTTGAGACTATATCAAACCTCCATCGCTTTGGCGTAAGCACCTAGGAAAGACTATCCAAGAGGTCTTTTAAAGGGTTGTAATGTAAGGCTTACGGTAAGGAAACAAAGGGTTTCGTGGGATAGGCGATTTAGTGGTGGCAAGTCAAAAATCTTTATGTTATAAGCATGCGAAGAATGGCGTTGCTAAGCCAAGACTCAACACTCTAAACTCTAGATAATTGAAACAAACAAACATAAATTTAAAGATAGATGTAGGATGGTAGCCCGTATGTTTTTTCATTTTTTTATACACTTTTACTCTACCATCCTCTACGATAACATCAAAATAATAGGGATTTATAGGCACATCCCTACACTTGAGTTTTATTATTCTAACACTAATTTGACCTGAATTGAAAAGATCAAAACACTTGGAGTACATTATTATGCAAATAAATGGAATTTGAATTTAACGTTCCCTTCCCGTCATTTCATAAAATTTAACTTTTCCCATGAGTCCCAATCGTCCCAAAACTGTGTACAAAGGATATGACTCGATTTAGCAACTTATGCAAGCAACTAGATAATTGAACTAAAGGTTTAGTGTGATAACAATAATACACTAAAAGTGAGTGCATACAAGGTAGGCTAAGGCGATTTGGGTATACATTTGGGGGTGGATTGTAAACAATGCTCTTCATTGACATTCCGGAAAACCGAAAAATCACGAGAACCGCGAAAAGGATAGGCTCTGAGGGGTTAACTAAAGATGAGTACAACGCAAAGGTGTGGGGGAATTACTCAACCGATGTGGAATAAGTAATTATATTACGGCTATTAAACAAGGGTTATCCTAATGCCTCTTATCATTTAGTTATTCCTAACTACACAAGTGTAGTCTTACTAGCGATCTCGGAATGCATCACAAAACAAGTTCTAGAATATATTATACTACCGGTTCACACTCTAAGCATTAAAGTAGAATGCTTTAATTCCTACAAATCTAAGGGCGATCCTCACATTTTTGGTGGAATTTAAGTGGTAAAGGGTTTTGTGCTAGTCATATAATTTCTTATCCATGAGACGTTTTATTAAGACTAATGGCCCACTCCTATATGTCATGAAAAATTTTAAATTTGGTGCCAAAATTACCCTAACCGATATTTCTCATGGTTTATTACACAAATGAAATTGGACAAAGCAAATAATCAAGGATAAGCATAGTTTCAAAATTCCCGTTTTATTTTCTCTCCCTACACTTAAACTGAACATTGTCCCCAATGTTCCTCGAAAGTATCAAAGTTATGATAATGGAAGGTAATTAAAAATGAAATAAACTAATACTCCTCTGATTAACTCGGTAGGATCCGTGTGAAGTGGTGGTTACATCTTTCTTCAAGAATAATGTGCGCGTGAAAAGCTCCTTCTCATCTTATGTATCTTCTTCTTGATAAATAAACCTGCACACTTGAAGAAAACAAACGAAACCTTCGTGTAAAATCGGCAATAACAATATATATGACTCTACTAAACTGGGATATAATGCTTGTGGAATGGATGTTTACAGATTTTCTGGAAAATTAAGACCTGGAAAATTCCAAAAATTTATAAGTAGCTCAGAAAACGAGAAAAAGTAATAAGCTGTTTCTGCTCCTCCTGATGCCGTCAGGTTGCGATCCTGACGCCGTTAGGTTATCCTGACAGAAACTGGTCTGCGATTTTCTGGAAAAAATTCTGGAACATTTTTATTTTTAAAATCTGGAAAAATTTCATGTAAAACATCCATTATGACTAGATTCAAGCATTTGACTCGAACAAACACACATGTATATCTTTTAAATAATTGTAATTCTCATGTTTACGTTTCTTTTGAAAACGTGTGTAATCCTCCCTACACTTATCCCTTATGTAAAATACCTTTATATGTAATTAAGACGAGGTTAAAGACAAAATAAAACATTTTTACAAATTTAAACTTGAGAATAAACAATCAATAAGAGATACATGACACAAACAAGCAAACACTTTTCTTTATTTATGAGTCTTGTAGCTAGACTCGAAGTCGTGCCCCTACGTACCGATATAAGTAAGCTTATCCTCAAGAATGTCATAAGGATCAAAGTTATCATTTAAGTTCCTAGTAGTACGTTTGGTTCGATATGCCTTTTTAAATTTCTCTCCATCGGGGTCATAGATCGTTATCCTAATGTGCCATTCTCCATTACCATCACTAGGCGGTCTATCCCAATCTCACCTATGCTTGGGCTTATCGCTCTCAACTTTCCACTTATTCATGACAAGGTTGATGGGTAAGCTTCCTAGGAACTCGGTCATCTTCCTAAATACTAAGGCGTCCTCGAACGGGTTCACTTCCATGTCCCTAGCCAATTCTTTTTCATGGAAAGTTGCTTTACCAGCAAAGGCTTCATATAGATAAAAAGGCCGTTGGGGACCTATGAAGTTCTTATTAATCCAAGGTCCATATCTAGATTGTGCTCTATCCAACCTAATCTCGTGTGGGATTTCCTCTTCTTTATAGTAGGTATGCTTTTTGACATCGTAAATCGACCTAGCACTCCCTTCTCCTACCACTATTTTGGACATCTTACAATCAATGATGGCACTACCGATAGTTAAGAATTCTCTTCCTACAAGCAATGGGCATGTTGGGTCCTTATTCATGTCTAGCACATGGAAATCCGCCAAAAGAGTCAATTCTCCTACTGTACTACCATGTCCTTTATTATCCCTACCGGATATGCAATACTACCATCCGCCCTACCTAAGATGGTTTCCGTTGGTTCTATCTTACCTAAGTTAAGGCTTCTATGGAGGGACAACGGAACAAGATTGATGCATGACCCTAAGTCGGCTAGAGCATCGAGAGGTTTGGAAGTTCCAAGCCTACACGGAAGAGTGAATAGCCCGGGATCGTCTAACTTCTTAGGTAAATTATTTTGCATAAAAGCGGACCCATGTTTTCCATGTCTAATTTCTAGCTCATATTTTTCTTTTAAAGCATTATAATAAGGTGCATGAGCTAAGACTTCAAGAACTTGTTTTTCTTGATGGAGTTCCTTGTACTCATCCTCTAGATTAGGTTTGGGTTCTTGGTTGACGGGTTTCTCAAGAGTAGGTTTTACCAATGGTGCGGGGACTTGGTACCTCATTTTGGATTGCTTGGAACCCTTGTTGATAGCGTTCACCGAGTGGACCATTGGGTGTGAGGGGCATGGATGTGCACTCTCCCATGGTGAACAAGAACATGAAGTCGATGAAATCGAACTCACTTTTGGGTTCTTTATAGTATCACTTGGGAGTGCTCCAATTTCCCGGTCATTAAAGGCTTTTAAAAGGGCATCAAGCTTGTTTGTCATCTCGCCTTTTTGTCGCTTAAAATTGGCTTCAAGCTTAGTCAATCGAGTTTCTTGAGATGACATGAATCTAGATGCAATTGCCTCAAGACTAGTGGGGTTCCCGGTGTTTGGAGGGTTGAACCTATTAGGTGGCCTAGATGAGCTTTGGGGTGTGCTTGAATTTTGGTTCCACTTAAGGTTAGGGTGATTCCTCCATGAGGGGTTGTAAGAGTTTCCTAAGCTGTTTTGTTCGGGCTTGAAAGTGTACCACTTCTCTCTCGCTCCGTCGGTACGCCTGGAGGCGTAGTCCGCAAAAGCTTGTTCAGGGAGTCTTATGCAATCTCGAGTGTCGTGGGAACCACTACACAATTCACAAGGTAGAGTGATTTTGTTCACTTGTTGTGAAGACTTAGGATTTTTGTAGGAGCTCATTAGGAATTTAACTTGATCTTCAAGCTTGAGCATCCTATGGTTGGAAGATTGTGAGTAAATGGGAGGCAAGGAGATTTCCTTTACGGTTTTGGGCAACTCACGGGGGTCATTCCAACTTTCGTTGTCATAGAGAGCAAGGTCCTCTATTATACCCCATGATTCTTCCGCGGTGAGATCACTAAGTTTTCCACCGGCCACTTGGTCAATGGATCGCTTAGTGGGGAAGTTGACATGATCGTAGAAGAGTTGAACTTGAAGCCAAAGATCAATGCCGTGATGAGGGACTCTATGAAGTAATTCCTTGAATCGAGTCCATGCTTCGTAGAGAGATTCACCTTGATGTTGTTGGAACATCAAGATTTCATTCCTAAGCTTAGTAGTTCTTCCCGGTGGGAAAAATTGACCAAGGAAACGAGAGGTGAGATCATCCCAACTTGAGATGGAGCCGGCGGGAAGTCGCTCAAGCCAATTACTAGCTTCGTCCCGTAGAGAGAATTGGAAGAGACGCAGACGCGTGGTCTCCCGAGTAGTAGCATCGAGGTCGATGGAATCGATAATTTTAAGGAAATCCTTAAGATGCTGATTAGGATCTTCGGAACGAAGTCCATGGAATGCACATCCGTTTTGCACCAACCGGATGGTGTCGGATCGCAGGGTCGTAGTTTGGGCTTGTTCGGGAAGCTCAATGGTGTTCCTATAGCCTAGGTGGCTTGGTCTCGAGTATTCACCAAGAGTACGGCCTCTTGGTGGGTCATTTGGTGGTGGGTTGATGAGTGGTGGTTGGTTATCACCTTCCATGATGAAAATTGATGGGGTTACTAACAAAGGTCACGAAGAAGGGGGATAGACTACGAGGAAGCTAAAAATGGGAAAAAAGCTTACTTAATAGGAATCAAGCAAGGAAACCTAAACGAGGTGGACTCCTAACCAGCTATTCTATTCCCCGGCAGCTGCGCCAAAAACTTGATACGCTTACACAGCGCGTTCGAGGTCAAAGGAACTTCCTTTTCGTCGAGCAAGTTTTTCAACACCCTAGGCAGTGAACCTAATCGTTGTAGTGTAATATTAGGGTAAGCCATGGGTAGTGATATCGTTCTCTTGGGGAATAGGAATGCTAGTGAGAAGTTACAATGCTAAGGTTGGGGTTGAGGAAGATTATCTTTTTTATATTTTTTTAGGAAATGGAAAAGTACGAATCTCGGGGTTTGGATTTGGGGGTTGGTATTTCTACCGATTACTCTACTTATCTAATTATTACTCCCTAGTTATCTCCTATTGATGGTTGAATTGTCATGTCCTTATTCTTAACGCGTTGTGTTTCTAAGGTCGTAGGGTATGTGTTTATCCCTAACTCTTTGAAGCTACCAAAGGTTAATGACTAAAAAATCTCTAGGATTCATAAACTTAACACTAAGGTATTCTTTGGATGTTTAGCCTACAATTCCACTAGTAACTATATGCTAAGGTTCAACAAAGATTAATCAAGCATTAATAGCACAACGAATGACCTATCGCAATACTAGGTCAATCACAATTAAGATAAGAGACAACCAATCAATATTCAATAACTAGGTTTCATATTACCTAAGCAAACATACAAATAAATTAGCCAGACATGGAGAACATGCAAGCATACACACAATCAATTGAAGACATAATTGGATTAATGAAGTAAAACACTTATCTTGATGTAAGATAGGGTATGGAACCCTAAAATACTGTACAAGACAGCCTTGGTTCGGTTTAGGTTTTTACTCCACAAAACTACACACTGAAAACTGAAAAATTCGGATTCTATATATAGTGTTACAAACTGCGACAATGTCACTCTTTAATTGTGACGCCGTCGGGTCGCCGTCATTAGGGTTTCGTCTTGGCTACGTTAGCATTGTGACGGCGTCACCTTATGCCTGTGACGCCGTCTCCTTCAGTCTCTGACACCATCTGGATCAAATCTAGGCCGTCTGAGCTGCGACGCCCTACTCTTTTAAAACCTGATGCCGTCACTTGTAAATAAGCAATTTGGCTACTGATTCGTCACAAAACTTTTTCCGACGGCGTCACGAATAGAACCTGACACCGTCCCCTTTTAATTCAGCAGCTTAAGTGTCTCGATTCTTGACTTTGGCCATTTTCTTCGTATATTCGCGCCTTTTCGTCCGAATAAGTGTCATTCCAGCAATTTGCGTTCAAGAGACCTAAAAAGTGAAAAGGAACGAAATTAAGTAGTAACGGATACAAAAGTGATCAATTAAGGGATTAAATGACCCCTCAAAAAGGTACCTTTTAAATCCTTATCACGAGTCTTCCTTCTTGGATTGTTTCTAGCAATAGAATATTATTCTTCCTCTTCCTCTTGAATAAGATTTGGAATTTGTTCATCAACTTGATCTGTTTGGATTAGAGAATTTGAATGGTTTGTGTTATCAATCGGAAGCTTCACCATCTCGTGTGTATCAATCTCTTTTTCAAGATTACATGGATTAGCAAACTCTTTTCCAGAAATTACCATATAAGACTCGTCAAATGTTTTGTCTCTCTGATTATGATAGGTGATTTGGAGTCTGGATACCACAACCGATATCTTTTCACCCCTTACAACATCAACTAGAAAAATGCATTTTTTTGGCTCTAGGTTGATGTTGAGATTTAGCAAACTAATAACCATTATTACCACGAGTATGTAGTGGATGGATCTAGTTTGATGAATATGGATTAACAAATAATTAACACATAATTACTAACCTCATATTATTTGAGTTACTGAAACAAGCAATGTTCTTGAATCTTTCTTGGATCGAAACACAATAACAACTATTATGAGTTTTTTCTGTATTTTTTCACACACTACATGTTAACCAAGAACATTTAGATGCTAGTACTTGCTTCACGATTGAACAAACGAGGCTACTTGTCTTTGTTCTTGGATGATGATCGAAACCTTAAAGATCTAGGGGTTGCCGATCGATGTTAGTCACAAAGAGAGGGGTCCGGTTTTTGTTAGTGTTTTAGGGATTTCAAGGATTAGTAAATAGAACCAAGAGGTTCATTATATACTAAAAACCTAACTTGCACTCTAAGTCAAACACAAACACCACTCCTTTTCACCTATTCGGCTAAACCAACCCACCATGGTTTTCATGGGCTTGTTTTGGACTTTTACTAATTAACTAAGTCCATTACATAGTAATTAGTTTAGCCCAATAGTTAAATACGCATTTAACGGTTAACTAACGACCGTTAAATCATTTTGTTAAATATTACTTAATAAAGAAAATACATCTAATATATTAATTACATTAACTAAAACGTTCTCTAAGTGTATACGTGCAACAACTCAAAAAAATTAACGTTAATATTTATTCAAAACATAAACATTTTATCCAAAATCGAGTATAAGTTTGAACTTTTAATATAACCATTAGGTTATCTCGTGCGTAACAAAAACCAATTTTGAATATTTTTTTATCACATTAGATTCAATTCTAGTCTACTTATAATCATTATATGGAATTTCCCATTTGAAATTTAATGTTACCAAATAGACCTTGTGTTTTACGAGTCTAAAGTTGCGTTTTAAGCATTTTTACTTATACGAAAACTTAACCTATATCTGCACCGCATTTTCTAAGAAATTGAAACACTTTTAAATTTTTGGGAAAGTCAACTTATTTCCCTCCCTTTGACCATAAAAACAACACTTCTTTACTTACACTAAATATCACATAATATTCTACAAAACCTAACTAATTAAGTTTAACCATTCTAGTCCATATTGTAAAGCTACAAAAGTCCAACTCTCCTCCTCATTAGTCTATTATGTCAAGTCTAAAAATATCTAGATAATTACTTTACCCAATTTTAAGATTCGTGACTTAAGGCTTTAATATTTACGGTTTTAGACTTAACGTACATTTAAACACCAACCGACACTAGACTAGTACTAGTCTACACTTTATAAGCCTTTTAGATTCATAATAATCATATTTGAAAAGTCACATTTCACTTTTTTATTTTCACGTAAACTTCATACGTTTTACGCGTATTTAACCTACATTTTTAGGTTTTAACAATGTTTACGCGTTCCGTTAAACTTATTACTCATTTAATACATTTTTATAGATTATATTGATAATTTTTAACATTTCTTAGAAGTTATATATTTTTAAGATACCCGGTTTTAGTTTCGCGATTTAGATACTTAACGATAGTAATTACCGAGACCAAATGACACTCCGTAAAACAAAGATATTATCAAAAATAACCAAGTCATCTTATTTTTTACTTGGTTAACATTTTGAAGAGTCACCAAGACACTTGGTGTCTTGGTGATAAGTCTTGATCAAGATGGTTACAAGTGTAACATGACTAGGCTTAACTAAGAAAATATCCTAAAAACTTAACCTCTTCATCTTGTTATAAAACAAACTCATTCATCTTCATCTTTCTTTCCAAACAAAACACCCCAACATATAATATCTGGCCTCATCATTTTTGATTTCCAAGTTACAAGTTACAAATTATATTTCATTGTTAAAGCTCTTGTTAAGCTTTAGATAAATCTAGTTCTAGTTTCTTCATCCATTGGCTAGTTTGCAAGCTAAACAAGTGATCAAATTCTCACATAAGTTCTAACACAAGATCAAGAGTGCACATGAGGTGTTGAAGAATTCCAAGGGTGGAATTTGTTCTAGTTCTTAGTTCTTGTTCTTAATTTCCTTTTTTATTAAGGCCTAAAGTTGTAAGCTAAACTCATGATCAACATTCTCATTCCTATGATTTCATACTTGTTAGTTTATGTTATATATGTTAGTTATATTGATGATGTAAAACTTGTATATAATTATTTGTAAACTATTAAAATAAGTAAGTTATGTTAGTTATTGTCGCAAAAATTATAAACACAAGACCTTGAATATATTTATAGTTGAAGAGAAAAATAAAACAAAAACCTTGCCATTGGAATCATGTAAAAAGGACTTATAGATTAAAAGTTGTGACTAGATTAAGTTACTAAAAGAAAACTTGATAAAATGTTTCTAATCCAATCTTAAGTCGCGATTTTGACCTCTTTCTGGTCTGAATTAGCAAAAGTGTAAAACACAAAAGTTGTACGGAATGATGTTTTACAAAATACAATGCAAGAGTTTTAGCCAAAAAAACTCAAAACAAGAGTTGTTTACTACCAAAACTAAAACGAATTGTTTTTTACTCAAAGTTGTTGTACCAAAAGTTTAGTTGTGATAAAACATTTTCTTTTCAAAGCTTAGTAACTTACAAAACTTAACATACCTTATGAAAATGTAACATACAACATACTAATAAACTTTTCTAAGTTTATTTGACCAATGGATTAGTGGATTTCACAATTGACGAGAAATATGACCAAAAACCGGTTTTTTAATCAATTAGGCTAGTCCCGTTCGTGACCTGGTCGTCCAACGCCACGTCAGCTTTCTCTCTCCAGCGACCTGACATGACCCGGATGCCCCTGTCGATGGCCGAAGGATTTTTTTTAATTCAAACATTTTAAACAACAAATTTAAAATTCATTCAAATTTTAAAAAAACATTACATTACGAAATTCAAATAAACATTAAAAACATTACGTAACTTATTCAAATAACATTAAAAACATTACAAAAACTCTTCATCGTCTTCGTCATCGTCACTATCGACTTGATTCACTGCTTCGACATGATGTCGACGATTTCTCCAAATGTGTTCGACCAAATCAGATTTTAAGTTTTGATGAGTTGATGAGTCCATTAGCTCCTGAGTAACCACCAATGATTCTTCATGCTTTCTTAAGAGATCATGATCTTGGTGTCCCTCATCTTCAAACCATGTAGGACATATCGCCCGCTGCTTGTGTCGGATGATCATATTATGTAATATGATACATGTATACATAATATCTTGGATATCATTTCTAAAATACCCTCGAGCAGGAACTTTAAGCATTTTCCACTTTTTCTTCAACACACCAAAAGCCTGTTCCACATCTTTCCTTGTTGCTTCGTGCCTCCTCTTGTACAATATTCTTTTACGATCACCCGTGGGAGGATTTGAAATAGACTTCATAAGAACGGACCATTGTGGATATATTCCATCAGTAAGATAATATCCCATTTTATAAGCCACATCGTTAGCCTCAAATTCAAGGTCTGGTGCTCTCCCATATTTGATATCATTGAAAACAGGTGAACGACGTAAAACGTTTATGTCGTTATTCATTCTGGAGACACCAAAGAACGCATGTCAAATCCATAAATCTTGGGAAGCGACCGCTTCCAACAAAATGAATGGTGAGTGGTGAATTGTGTTTGAGGAGAAGTTGGTATTTATAGAGTTGTAAGTTTGGTTTAAAAATAAGTGTTGTTTTTTTTTTTTTTTTTTTTTTTTTTTTTTTTTTTTTTTTTAATATTTAAATGACCAAACGGTAATATTTTGAATTGATGGAGAATTAAAGTTGCAAATTGTGAGAAAAGGTCGCCAATAACATCGGTCATATTTTAGCCCGATGTTTGGAATTTTGTCTCGTCGACCGAAGTGGCAACCGAGCACCACATCCGAGCCAACCGATCTCAACATCGGTCGACCCTTGTTTTTTTCGACGCCCAACCGATAAAAAGGTTGTGATTGTGTCTAGCCTTATCATAACTTATAATTTTTAGATTAAACTACACTATTCGTCCTTGTGGTTTGCGTTGACCAACGAGTTTAGTCTTTTAACCGAAAAAAATGCACCGTCCGTCCTTAAATCCGAAACGTTATGTATCGTTGGTCCTTCACTTTAACGAGCCACACTAACCTTTGTTAAATCCCTCATGTGCCATGCACATGAGGTTATAATAGTCATTTTACTATATTTCATTTTCTGTTAAATGCATTTGACCGATTGAAATAAAGCAAATTACTAAAATGAACCATTTATGTACTCATTTTACCAATGTAAACCTTTTTCCCATTGTTTACCAAAATGAACTAAACTTGTCATTGTCTCACTTTAATGTGGTCCCATCCTCCATTTTGCTACGAGCTAAAGTGCTAAATATGTTAATACGTTTAAGTGGTCCCATCCTCCATTTTGCTGTTATAATTTGTTTTTCTTGAAAATTATGCAAGCCTTTTCTAAGGGTAAGTCTAAATACACCAAGATTATTAGACAATCATTGTGTGTTTGACCTTTTATTTATTGACTTTCTTGCTTCATTAAAATCAATAATAGTAATTAAAACTTCTCATCTTCTATCACATTTTTCACAACTCTTTCACTTTCTCTCTATCTCTAAAATCTATAACCACCAGTCCACCACCTAACTACCACTTCACAAATTGCAAAAAACCCATTTCAACCAAAAATATTATACAAGCCAAATATATAAATCTAAAAAAAAAATCAAAGATTGACCCACATGAAACTAAAAAAATGTGGTTTAATGACATGGATGTACCCGTCTGACATGATGGTGGTGGTTCCCCGGTGGTATTTCCGGCAACATGGAAGAAGACGATTGTATATCATCTTCATTCGCCTAGCATGTAAACACTTTTAACTTCCTCGCCCAGACCTTTCCTTCCCTCGCCCAGATCCCCTCGCCCAGACCCCATCTTCCTCGCCTAGATCCCCTCGCCCAGACCAAGCTTCCTCGCCTAGACTCTTACCCAGTTCCCACCTACACCAAGCTTCCTCGCCCAGACCAAGCTTCCTCGCCCAGCCTCATATCCCTAGTTTCAATACTCGCCCAACACTCTTTTTATACACGTGTATGGTTATAAACTAATCTAGTACTAGATCTAAAGGATAATAATAAAAAGTTCATTTTGGAAAATTTGACGTGCGAGGTTCAAATTCGTAAACAACTACTATAAAAAGATCGTTTAAGAATTTTTCTCATTGAAATACCCTCCCCTTCATCTTTCTAATCTCTTACAATTATTTATTTACTACTTCATACCCTTAATTCCGACAATTTCATCAAATTCCGACCATCTCAAGCGTAATAGCTAACAAATAATCAAAAACCCATAAAACACATTTGTTAAACCACATTACAAATAAACCCCCCAAGGTAACCTATTTGTTTATATTACTATATATCATTAACTTCATCTCCTTTAAATTTATAGTAACAAACAACCCATATCTAAAACCAAATAATTAAACAGCTCTTAAATTTCTTGAGTAAACAAAAATGTAAAGGAAAAACTCGTTGGCATCATTATAATTTACATCATTAAATTTAAAATACACATGACGCAAGAAATAAAAAATCATATGATTATAATAACACCATATAATGTCACCTTGTCGGCATACCTTTTCGGCATCACCAACACCATCCGGTAAGCGTCATCATTAGTTCACCACCATATAATGTCGGTTTTGCCGCCATATAAAAAAGATATCAATTATAAATAGTTAGGGATTTGATTTATGAGTTATGGTCTGGTTTTAGAAGTAGCCGAAAGTGATGGGGTTTCGTTTAATGGGTGTGTTTTGTGGGCTCTGGTGTGGGTTTAAAAATAGACTGAAAGTGGTTGATTTCATCTGATAAGTGTATTTGTAGGTTTGATTTGGTTTTGAGATGGTAATCTGATGATATTTATGGTGAGAGAAAACCTAGAATGAGAAATTTAAGAGGGCGAGGGAATATAAATGCGTGTTTACACTTGGGGTTTGATTTTCATTTGTTACACTAATGATCATGTATGTGAAAATGGTTAGTGGCTGCGATTTTAATGGCTTTGGTTTTCATTTGTTTGTTGTTTTAATGAAGTTGTTTGTTTGTTTTAAAAAGGTTACTGAATATGAAAATGTTTTTGATGGTTAAATATGATGATGGAGATATGATAGAGATATGAATTGAGTGGAGGAGATGAATTTAAGTTTAAAATGACTATTATAACCTCATGTGCATGGCACATGAGAGATTTAATGAAGGTTAGTGTGGCCCGTTAAAGTGAAGGACCAATGATACATAACGAAGGTTAGGGAAATCTCGTGCTCAGACTGCACGGGGTTTGTTAAGTATAGGTTGAGCATACTTACTCTTATGTATCTTTATACATACTAATATATTATAGGGAGCATGTGTTTTGTCATATTCCTAATACTCTTAGAGCATGGAGTGTGGTAACGAGGAGGTCTCGCCACTCCAACGTGGAGGGCTCGCCACTCCATTTCCTCCCTCGCCACCACACCATGTGGCCTCGCCACTTTCATCCTCGCCGTTCCAACGACGAGCAAAAAGACAAAACGAAAAATTAAAAAGTATCCGTTTTAACACAACGGTTACTTTTTTTTTTTTTTTTTTTTTTTTTTTCAAATTCAAATATTACCCACTCTATAAATATTACCAACATTTACACAAAAAAATTCACACTTCTCTTTCAAACACAATTCAACTTCAAAGTTCACACTTCTCTTTACGCAAGATTATTATGGCTTGCCGTCTCCCGCATTCCGCTAAAGATATGCAAACGTACGTGGTAAATCAATGCAATAATGACGACGAGGCTTGAAAAAACGCATTATATGCGTAATCGAATTGTTTGAACAGGCGAGGACGGAGAAGCTACAGATGAGAGAAAACTACAAGAGTTGCAATGACATCAGCACTGAACGAAAATGTGTGATCGAGACATTTCTGAAGGAGGAAGCCCACAAAGACGACGAGATTATTGACAAGTTGTGGCGGTGTGTTTAAACGGTAACGAACAACATCAGAACCAAAATCAATATGAGCTATCGGGTGAACCAAGATGATGGTGCAGGTGCATCAACCTCGACCGCCAACTTTGGTGAGGAATCTCCGGTAGACGAGGAAACTTTGGCTCACCTCGAGGAATTTGCCGGTTATATATCTCCCTCGTATGATTATGCGAACGGGGAGTGTTGGGATATGAAAGTGCTGAATTGTTAAAGTACTGAAGATTTACAAAATACTGCAGAATGGCAAAGAACTGGAGAAAGTCAAAGAGTCAAAGTACTGCTAAAGATAAAGTCAAAGTACTGCACATAAAGGTCAAAGTACTGCAAGTGTTAAAGAACTGTTTATTAGTTTATGGAAAGTATTGTAATTCTAGAATAGATTACTTGTCGTACAAGGATACAATTGTAAATCGACTAGGGTTATCCTTAAGCCTATAAAAGGACCCCTAGTTTGGCATTAGAGGTACGAGTTCACAATCTTAGAGTTTACGATTACAAAGTTGTTTAGAGTTTAGAGAGTTCGATATTATTAGTGTTGTTAAAGTATCTGCATAAGAAGCAGATTTAGAGTTAATAAAGTTATTCTTCTTAGATTTATTGAGTAAATTCCGCGTACTTAATAAAGATTACTCAGTGTTTCATTGTTAATAACTTAGGATTTATCCGAGGTTATTAAACCTTAAACAAGCTATTTAAGTTAGTTTGGTTAGAGTACATCGATCCTACAAGTGGTATCAGAGCTTGTGTGGAAACTCTGACTAAGAAGAAACCCCACTACAACAAAACTAAAGATGTCGACTGAAGCTGTTCCACCACCATCAATCACCTCACTAAGAATTTCAATCATCAAGAAGGGCGAATATGACTTATGGTGTATGAAGATGAGGCAGTACATTGCTATTACAGACCATGCTTTATGGAATGTAATTGTCAATGGTAATGAAGTTGTTCCAGAACCTGTAACAGTTGAAGGACAACCTAAACCACCCAAAGCCGTTTTACCAGTTGCTACCATAAGGAATCAAGAGAATGCTCTAAATATTCTTTTGTCTGCTATACCTGATGGCCATCTCTTGAAGTTTCATGATGCTAAAGATGCAAAGCAGCTCTGGGCTGCTCTCAAGACAAGATTTGGAGGGAATGAAGCCTCTAAGAAGATGCACAGAAATCTTCTTAAGCAGTAGTTTGAAACTTTCACGGTTGGTGAAAGAGAGAGTCTTGATGCTGCATATGACAGGTTTCAGAATCTTCTCAACATGTTGGAGCTTTACAAGGCAGAAGTATCTGTTGAAGATGCTAATCTGAAGTTTCTAAGGAGTCTGCCATCTACATGGCATGTTATTGCTACTATGATCAGAGGACAGCCTGGTTTAGATGTCATGGACTTTGATGATCTCTACAACCATCTAAAGGTCTATGAGCATGAGATGAATGGTCAAACTAGTGCTAAGACTCACAGTATTGCTTTTCTATCATCTGAAAAGAGGGGCAGTACTTCAACCAAAAGTACTGCTTCTCCCACTCAAAGTACTGTGACTCAAAGTACTGTCTCGTATGCTGCTCCCACCCATGCTCAGCAAGCACTACCACCTACTACTATGCACTCGGATGAAGTTGTGTGTTCCTTCTTTGCCCAACAGGCTTCTTTACCTGTCACCTATGAAGAAGATCTCTCACAGATTGAAGAGGATGCTTTGGAAGAAATTGATATCAGGTGGCAAGTAGCAATGATTACTGCAAGAATTAAGAAGTACATGAAGAAGACAGGAAAGAACATTGGTTTCAAGCCAAAACAGGGAATAACCTTTGACAAATCAAAGATTGAATGCTTCAATTGTCAAAAGACTGGACACTTTGCAAGGGAGTGCAGATTTGCTAAGTATCAAGCAAATAGGATGACTGACAAACCAAAGCTGGAACTCAAAGAAATTCCTATTACTGAAACCAAAGCTTTGGTTACACAAGAGAGTTTATCAGAGGTTGACTGGAGTGCTGAGTTTGATGATGAACCAGTAACCTACTGTATGGTTGCCTTGGAGGAAGAGGTTGAAGATTCTGTGGAAGAGCTGGACTGGAGCTCTGCTTTTGATGAGGAACCTGAACATGCTGCTTTGGAACCCAGAGACTATCTAGGAGAATTTGACTGGAGCTTAGAGTCTGAAGATGATCCTGTACTACTTGCTATGGTAGCTACATCACCAAGTTCATCTCCTATCTCTGAGGTATGCTCAAATTGTCATGATTTCTATCAAAATCTGTTAAATAATTATGTTTATGAAAGAGATAACTGTGTTAAGGCTAGGTCTGAGGTAGCAGGTTATCAAATCACTTTAGAGTTTATGGAAGCCAAAATATTAACTCATGAAAATAATGAAATGGCTTGGGCTGAAAAATATGAACAACAGGATTACCAGTTAAAACTTAGTGAATGGAAGCTAAACTGTAAAATTGCTGAAATTGAGAAACTCACTAAGGAAAGAGATGAACTGTTAGCTAAGTTTGATGCCTGGAATGAATCTGGCCTGTCACATGTTTCTTATGTTGAAAAACAGAGAAGAGCCTACATTAGAACTGGCTTAAGATTTGGTATGGACTTTACTAACATGGAAGAGAAAATATCTAGTAATCAGGATGACTTAGACTTAGAAGACATAACCACTAGTGATGATGAACTCATTAATTATGTAGACACATCTAGTAATGAGGGTTCAACTAGTGATTCTCCTCTTGAGCCTAAGAAAGACACTGGTTATCATGCAGTTCCCCATCCCACTAGAATACATCAACCCCCTAGGCCTGATGTTTCTAGATTTGGTGTAGATAGTCTTAAGTTTAGGAAGAAGCTTATTGGTCAACCTAGGACTGAAACCCCTAAAGAATCTGTTAACACCAATATTCAAAGTCAAGCAGTACCTTCAACTCAAAGTACTGCTCCACAAGCAGTACCTTCAGGAAAACGTTTTCAAAACTGTACTGCTAAACCTTTTTGGGATAACTTTGGTCAAAACAGATTTAATCATACATCTAGGAGGCAAAATAATTTTTGGTCATATACATAGAAGTAGACACTTTGGAAGTATGGGTGAAAAACTGTGTTTTGTGTGTTACAGTCCTCATCACTTAATCAAAGATTGTGACAAACACTCAGAATATCTAAGCAAGTTTCCAAGGAATAAGTCTACCAACCAGAAACCTAGAGAGCACAAACCAGTCTGGAATCATTCTAATAGAGTAAATCATAGAAATTTCTCACCAAACCATAGGTACCCTCACCAGAGAAGACAGTTTTCTAGGAAACCAGTACCTTCACAAGCAGTACCTTCTCAAAGTACTGCTCAGCCTACACAAGGTCCTGCTCACACTTCTTGGAATAGGAATCCTAGGAGATCTCACTATTATCAACCTAGAAGGTACTACAATTCACATAGAGGATCTAGATCACAGGAACCAAGTGTTAATACTAAATGGGTTAAAAGGGAAAGTATTGCTGAGGGACAAACAATACGTTCAACAAAAAGTGAATCAGTTGTTTTTGTGATACAAGATAATGTGAATGATTTTGCAAAAGAGAGTTTTGATAAAAATCCAGAAAGTGTTGAAAATCCACATATGAAAAATCAAAAGATAATTCTGGATCATGTTTTTAAAAATAGTGGGAATTACATACTCAAAGAATTTGAGTTTGTAACTCCATAAGGGGAACACAAGTCAGTAATGGCTTGGGTTCCTAAAAGAGACTAACTCTCTAATTCTTTGTGCAGGGCAACCCAGAAGAGGAGCTTAAAGATCATCTAATTGTGGATAGTGGTTGCTCTGGAAGTATGACAGGAGATAAAGAAATTATGTCTGACTTTAGATCTATTAGTGGAGGACGAGTTGCTTTTGGGAATGATCCCAATGGAGGAAGGATTACTGGGAAAGGAACAATCAAAGCTGGAAGAATCGATTTTGAGAATGTTAGATATGTGAAGGAGCTAAAGTTCAACTTGTTGTCAATCTCTCAAATCTGTGATAAAAAGCATCCTGTGTTATTCACTGACACAGAATGTCTCATTCTTTCATCTGACTTCAAACCTGTTGCTGATGACTTGGTAGTACTTAGAGTACCAAGGACTAATGATTTGTATAGTCTGGACATGAAGAGTCTTCACTCTTATGGAATGGCCACCTGTTTAGTGGCAAAAGCATCAACTGAAGAAGCACATCAGTGGCATAGAAGATTGGGCCATGTTAACTACAAGAATATCAACAAACTGGTCAAAGGCAATTTAGTTAGAGGTTTACCTTCAAAGACTTACAAGAATGAACATTCATGTTTGGCATGCAAGAAGGGTAAACAACATAAAGCTTTATGCAAGAAGCTTGAGGAGAGAACTATAAGAGAACCATTGGAGCTGTTACATATGGATCTGTTTGGACCTGTCTCTGTGGAAAGTTTAAACAAGAAGAAGTACTGCTTGGTTATTACAGATGATTGCAGTAGATTCAGTTGGGTATTTTTCTTGGGCTTTAAAGATGACACTTTTGATGCTATTCAGACTCTAATCATAGCACTGGAAAACCAATTAAGACTCAAGGTTAGAGGTATTAGATGTGACAATGGGACTGAATTCAAGAATAAGCTTATGGATGACTTTTGTGCTAACAAAGGAATCAAAAGGGAGTTCAGTATTGCAAGAACACCACAGCAAAATGGTGTTGCAGAAAGGAAGAATAGGACTTTGATTGAAGCAGCCAGAACTATGCTTGCAGACTCTCAACTACCTATTCAATTCTGGGCTGAGGCTGTAAGTACTGCTTGTTATGTTCTTAACAGAGTATCAGTCACAAAACCACAAATAAAGACACCTTATGAGTTGCTGATGGGCAACAAACCCAACATTCGATTCTTGAAGCCTTTTGGATGCCCTCTCACTATTTTAAACACCATTGATAATCTGGGTAAGTTTGATGGCAAGTCAGAAGAAGGTTATTTATTGGGCTATTGTACCAACAGCAAAGGCTTTAGAGTCTACAACAAAGTTACTAAGAAGGTTCAAGATTGTCTTCATGTTGAGTTTTTAGAAGATCAAGAGAATCAGAAGGGTAAAGGTCCTGATTGGATGTTTGATCTTGAAGTTTTGACTCCATCCATGAACTATGTACCTGTAAGAGAAGAAAACAAACCTGTGTATCATGGAGAAGATTCACAATATGTTGTTCATGGAGTTCATATTAGACCTAATGCTGTCACTGATGAAGAACCTAAGAAGAGTACTGTTGCTCCATAGCAAAGTACTGCTGATGCAACAAAACAAACTACTGATGAACCTAAATCCTCATTATCTGCTGAGGATCAAGCTATTCAAGAGGAACTTAATCAGATGCTTCTTCAAGATGTATTAGCACATTCTTACACTGATGAACAAAGGAGAGCTTATGAAGAGGCAAAGAAGACCAAGACTGCAGAATACTCTCACAGTACTTTGGACAGTACTTTCAACCAAAGTACTGCTGCACCTGTTGACAGTACTTTAGATGATTTGGATGATCCTACCATGCCTGGATTAGAAGAAACTGATGATGAGCTTGAAGATGAAGGTATTTTCTCAGACTCCAATGAAGGTGCTGATTATACTAACTTGGATGATACATATAGAGTTCCACAGTCACCAATCTTACGAATTCATAAGAATCATCCAACTGATCAAATCATTGGTCCTTCTACTTCTGGAGTTATGACAAGACACAAAGCTAAGGGTTTCACAAAACCTCACAATGCTTTACTTAGCTTTGTATATAAACAAAACAGGCTGAATCATAAGGACCATCAAACCTGCTTATTTACATGTTTCATCTCTCAAGAGGAACCCAAGAATATTACTCAAGCATTGACTAAAGAAAGCTGGGTTGAAGCTATGAAGGAAGAACTTCTTTAATTTAAACTTCAAGAAGTTTGGGTTTTATGTGATCTTCCATATGGGAAGAGAGTTATTGGAACCAAATGGGTTTTTAGAGTCAAAAGAGATGAAAGAGGCAATGTTATCAAAAACAAGGCAAGGTTAGTTGCTTAGGGTTATAGACAGGAAGAAGGGGTAGATTATGATGAAGTATTTGCTCCTGTGGCAAGGATTGAAGCAATTAGACTGTTTCTTGCTTTTGCTTCTTATATGGGTTTTCAGGTTTACCAGATGGATGTCAAGAGTGCCTTTCTTTATGGCACTATTACAGAAGAGGTGTATGTTAAGCAACCTCCAGGTTTTGAAGATCCTAAGCACCCTAACAAAGTCTACAAGGTGGTTAAGGCTCTTTATGGCCTTCATCAGGCACCTAGAGCTTGGAATGAGAGGCTCTCCACATTCTTATTAAAACATGGTTACAGAAGGGGGGCTATCGACAAGACTTTGTTTATCAAGAGAGACAAGAAGGATATCATGTTAGTTCAAGTGTATGTTGATGATATCATCTTTGGGGCTACCAAACAGTCCATGGTTAAGGAGTTTGAGCAGCTGATGCAGAAGGAATTTCAAATGAGTTCCATGGGTGAGTTAACTTTCTTTTTGGGACTTCAGGTTAAGCAGTCAAAGGAAGGTATTTTTATTAGTCAAGACAAGTATGTATCAGACATACTTACGAAGTTTAGTTTTGATACTATGAAGCCAGTAACTACACCTATTAAATCAATCAACTCATTGGGCAAAGATGAAGATGGACAACCTATTGAAGTCAAGTTATACAGATCTATGAATGGCTGTCTCATGTATCTCACTGCATCAAGGCCTGATATCATGTTTGCAGTATGTTTATGTGCAAGGTATCAAGTCTCACCAAAGGTCTCTCATATGAATGTTGTAAAGAGGATTTTTAGTTATTTGAAGCAACAACCCAAGTTGGGGTTGTGGTATCCTAAGGAGTCACCTTTTTACTTGGAAGCTTTTTTAGATAGTGACTATGCAGGTGATAACCATGATAGAAGATCAACCACTGGAGGATGTCAATATCTAGGAAGAAGATTAGTCTCCTGGCAATGCAAGAAACAGACAATTTCAGCAACATCATCTACTGAAGCTGAATATGTGGCTGCTGCAAGTTGTTGTGGACAAGTGTTGTGGATGCAAAATCAGCTCTTGGACTATGGGTTCAATTTTAAGAATACTCCTATCAATATTGATAATGAGAGTACTATTTGTATTGTGAAGAATCCAATTTACCATTCCAAGACCAAGCACATTCAAATTAGGCATCACTTTATCAGAGATTGCTATGAGCATAGACTTATTAATGTGGTCAAGGTTCACACGGATGACAATGTAGCTGATTTACTCACAAAAGGTTTTGATGTGTCACGATTCAATCACTATGTCGTGAGCATTGGAATGATTAACTACTGAGCTACATTTGAGGGGAGGACTATAAGGTGTTAGTGTAGTCCTGTGCTTTGTTTGAGGGGAGGCTATTATCTACTTAGTTGTTACAGAGGAATTTCAGAAAGTACTGCTTTTAAGTTTCATGAAAGTACTGCTTGGAAAGTACTGCTTGGGAAAGTACTGCTTATGTGGAAAGTACTGTTTGTCGTATTAAAGTACAGTTCCAACGGTAATATTGATGGGTAATTGATAGTAACGGTAACTTTGTTATTATGGGCTGTGATTTTTCAAATCCCACCTATAAATAACTACTTCCCGATTTTCCCTCTCATATTATTACTTAGAATCTTTTCCATACTTATCTCACAATCACCATCTCTTTATTATTCGATAATATCTTTTCATTGTGCTCACTTATTCAACAATGGCGAATCAATTAACTGTTTCAAAGCACAATATGGTGGCTAATTTGGACAAGACTGAGGCGAATGTGGCTTTTTATGATATCATTGATTATCTTACTGGGTCACCAATTAGTTATGCTCTTTTAGTTGAACCGGATATCATTGCCCCTTGGATTCAAGAAATTTGGGCGAATGCTAGAGATAATATGGAAGAGGATGAATTTTATATTAGATCAACAGTTGCTGGACGGACTATCAAGATTACAGAGGCCTCTATTCGCGAAGATTTATTATTTGGTGATGAAGAAGGGGCTGTTCGATTTGACAAGCAACTGATTTGGGATACTTTTAGGGATCTTGGTTATGAAGGGTCTTTGACAGAACAAACATTCAAGAAAGCATTATTTTGTCCTCAATGGAAGTTCTTGATTCATGTATTGCTCCATTGCATAAGTTCTAAAAGTACTTCTTGGGAGCAGTTTGGGTCAAATATAGCATCTGCAGTGGTTGGATTAGCTACCAACAGAGTGTTTAATTTTTCAAGGCTTATTTTGGATGGGATGCTTTCACATATATCATCTGGGTCAAAATGGTTGATGTACCCAAGGTTTGTACAGGTTTTCTTAAACAAGCAATTGGCTGATGTTCCAAAACCTGCTGATTTGTTACCTGTCATTGTGCAACAAGCCAAAATATTTACATTTATGGCTAGGTGAAGTGATTTGTTCAGAGGTGGAGATACTCCATTGACTACTACAATGCTGGAAGTTGTTCAAGCTGTACGTGATGAAGCTGGAGAGGATAAGGAGAGTGAAGGTACTGATTCTGTACACGGTACTGCTTCACACAGCGCTGCCTCTCAGAGTGCTGCTTCTCAAAGATCTGCATCACCAAGTGCTTACACACAAGGTACTGCATCACAAGGTACTGCTTCTCAGCAAAGTACTGATGCTCATGAACATGTTACTGTTACACCTCCACCATCTCTACACGAATCTCAACAAGATGTTCCCTCACAATCTCAAGGAGATGAAGTTTCTATGGCGTCTGAAGGTCACGTTCTCAACAATTATGCTTTAACTCGAGAATTGCAAAGGTTGAAGAAATCTTTTGGAGAGCAAGCTAAAGCGCTTAGGAAGTTGAAGCGTAAGTATATGTGGTTAAGGAATTTTATTAAACCATATATTCAAGGTTACAACTTATGGGTTAAAGAGGAAAACAAACGCCGTAAGCAACTTCGAAAGGAATTAAAACGCAAAAAGGTTCATACAACATCTTCTGTCAACTTGGGGAGGAATTTAGAAAAAGAAAATTTGAAAGAAGATGTTACGAAGAAGAAAGAACCTGATGGTACTGAAGAAAAGATTATTTCAGATACTGAGGAACAAGAAGAACAAGTTCAAGTTCAAGGTACTGATGATCAAGGTACTGAACATCAAAGTGTTGCTTTTCAAGATACTTCTAGGCAAGAGGTAATAACACCAAGAGTATTGAATTTTGAAGAAGAAGCTGGTCCTTCTACAACTGATATACAAGAAGAGGAGGAAGCTACATTCAAACCTATTCATTCTGCAAGTGATGATGAGTTCATTGCTACAATTTTAGGAGGTTTATCACAACCTAGAGGTGGTGTTACTATTAGAGATGTACAAGAAGAAGAACAACAAAGAACTTCTCAACCTGCAATTGATCCTAAGGATAAAGGGAAAGGTGTTCTGGTTGAAACCAAGAAAAAGAAACTAACTTTGGCAGAACTTAGAGCAATTGAAGTTGCTAGGAATGAAGCTGTAGCTAGAAAAGTTCAAGAAGAGTTAAATGCTAAAGATAGAAAAGATCAGGAAGCTCAAGAAGCTCAGAATAGAGAAGCAGCTCAAAAGGTACAAGATGAATTAGATGCTGAAGCTGCTGAACCATTACAGTCACCTGTTCCAGTTAGATTTATGCCAAGACTTAATAAAGCTAAAGACAGAAATGCTATGATGGCTTATCTAAAAAGTCAAGGGTATAAAGGATTGCAAAAGTTTAATTATTTTGAGATGAAAAGATTATATGATGCTGCTAGGGAGGATTATAAGAAAGATGTTGCAGGCATTAAAGACTTTAGAGAAGAAGCTACTTGGACTGAGGCTGAAAGAAAGAAGAGCTTGAAAAGAAAAAGGAAAACTGAAGTTACATATGTTCAGTTTTCAAAGAAAGAAAAAGTTGAATTAAGATCTGAGACTAGTGATGAATTAAAGAATTATCTCAGAGTGGTAGATTTTGATTATACAAAGGAAGATGATGACATGAAGATGAACAGATCAAAGATTAGTGTTTTTGAAGTTGTGAAATCCAAGGATGGAGATTACATGATTTTTCATAAAGAAGATGAAAGCTTCAAAGTTTTCAAAAGGTTATGGGACTTACTGCACATTATAGATAGAGTTGATCTATTCTACTTATATAATGTGGTGAAGGCTTACTTTGAAAATAATCCATTAGAAGGGATTGGTTTAGTTTTACATGGTGATCTCATAACTATATGGGAAACTGAAGAAGAGAACACTGATGATATTTGGAAGAATCAAGAAAGCTGGGAAATTATTTGCTGGAGATTCTTTGAAGAGTCTGGAGTTCATGTTTTAGAGCTGGAAAATGGAACAATGATACACATGTTTGCAGAAAGAAGATACCCTCTCACAGTCGAGCTCATGAGAAGAATGCTAGAGCATGGATTAGAAGTAGAAGAGGATAATGAAACTGCTTGCATGGTTATCAACTTATTTATCAACTGGACTACTATTGCTGAAGATGATCAATAACTGGTATGAATTTTATTTGAATAAATAATTTTTGATAAATCAGTACTTTTATTCAAAGTACTGCTGATCAGACAGTACTTTCATCAAAGTACTGTTTGCTGAAATAAACCAGTTAAATGAATTTTAGAAGAAACCTTTTGCTAATTAATAAATATTTTTGAAATAAAGGTTGAATAAATGGTTTTTGTGATGATAACATCAATAGGTTATCAATCCACCATGGTTACAAAAGGATTGACTAATCCATGAGCAAATGGCTCTGGTAAAGATATATCAAATCCGTTTTTAGTTGACAACTTGCTAATAAGTTGGATGGTAATCAACTCACCATATCAGTAATGTGAAGAGTTGGCTAGCCCACAAGAAAATGGCTTGTGGTAAAGGCTGTGGAAAAACCATTATTGGTAATTAGTTCACCATTAGATAGAAGAACTAACTAGTCCAGAAGGGTACAGCTTTTGGTAAAGACAAATCAAATCTGTTGATAGCTGGTGGTTTGCTAAAAATCATATGGTTATCAATGTACCATGGTCTTACACACCAAAACATTTGGCTACTCCAGAGATAATGGCTTTGGTAAAGAGATCTAAATCCATTAAATTTTCAATGATTCACAGAAGTGATGAGAATAGTATGCAACTTAAACTGAATTAATGTACAAATTGTCATATGTTGCTGTGTTGCTGTAAAGATGGAGCTTGCTGGATAATGCTATAACAAGACTAAAGATACTTTGATAAAGTGCATAAACTACAATCCAAAGACAAAGACAATCATTCCTTGAAGATGACAGAGTAAAGATTAATCTACACAGAAAAGTTACAAAGGAACTTGAAGTCAATCAAGTAGAATTCAAGTTAGGGGAGGATTGTTGGGATATGAAAGTGCTGAATTGTTAAAGTACTGAAGATTTACAAAGTACTGCAGAATGGCAAAGAACTGGAGAAAGTCAAAGAGTCAAAGTACTGCTAAAGATAAAGTCAAAGTACTGCACATAAAGGTCAAAGTACTGCAAGTGTTAAAGAACTGTTTATTAGTTTATGGAAAGTATTGTAATTCTAGAATAGATTACTTGTCGTACAAGGATACAATTGTAAATCGACTAGGGTTATCCTTAAGCCTATAAAAGGACCCCCTAGATTGGCATTAGAGGTACGAGTTCACAATCTTAGAGTTTACGATTACAAAGTTGTTTAGAGTTTAGAGAGTTCGATATTATTAGTGTTGTTAAAGTATCTGCATAAGAAGCAGATTTAGAGTTAATAAAGTTATTCTTCTTAGATTTATTGAGTAAATTCCGCGTACTTAATAAAGATTACTCAGTGTTTCATTGTTAATAACTTAGGATTTATCCGAGGTTATTAAACCTTAAACAAGCTATTTAAGTTAGTTTGGTTAGAGTACATCGATCCTACAGGGAGTATTCAGATTAGGATTTAGGATTTATGTATTTTTCATATGTTTTTTTTTATTTATTGTATGTTTTTTTATTTATTAATGAAATGAATTTTATTGTGTTTGAAAAATATGGAAAAGAAATAAAATGATGGTGGGTGGGGCCCAAATGAAGAGGTTTGAGTTAGTTGTGATTGGGGGTATTTTTAAGCAAGTGTGTTGGAGTGATGTGGAAGTGATGTGGCACAAGTGAGGCCCAAATGAAGAGATTTCTTGAGCCATGACACTCCATGCTATTAGAGCATTTACATTAGTAACTCAAGTTATAGTTTAACACCAGCCACGTCAGCGCCATATCAGCTTTAACATTTCACCTTAACATCCTCAAAAAACACCCACATCAATAGCATCCCAAGTTAAACTTTAACATTTCATATTTTCAATTTCAACCCCTAAACTAAAACAAACACTTCATTTATTAAAAAACATATCACATTTAACATTAAACACAAATTACATTAAACGGTAAACACGAATTACATTAACATACTAAAACTACAACGCATACTGATGAAAATAAAACTAATAAAACTTAAAAAAACAAATCATCTGAGACCCACCCAACCCTCAGAACTTGAAGGTGAATTAAACTGCCATTAAAGAGCCGAGTCTCCATTATGTCAAAGTAGTTGTCTTGAAGATACTGAGCTTCCCTTGCTTCTTGCTCACGATGAGCAGCTTCCTCGCATGCATGCTCTTCCATAATCTCCCTACCGTTTTCAATATCTTGTTCTAGTTGACGAAGGGAAGCCTCACTTATATCACACCCCCAAATTACCTGTTTTGCAGAGGAATGGAATACCTGGGGGATGACTGTCATAGCATCAAAGTTACAGTTATATCGAATGACCTAAAGTGTCATTTTGAAAATATCGTTTGATTAAGTAAAATAATCAGAGTTTACAAAACATAGGTCCCAAAAGATTCTAAAAGGATTCTAAAAGTTCATGCTCGTGTGAATAGTCTAAGTGATTATGTCAATGCTCATGTATATGGGTTTCTCATCCAAATAGGCACGTTCTTGTGCTATCGTGACTATTTCCCATTCTAAAGACATGCTCTCTTATGGTTAGGTTTGATAAGGCAAACTTTCCAATTCGTGAGCAAAACCCTCAAAAGACTTTTAGGTAACCGATTTTTACTTAATCTCACAACTCATCAAACAAGAACTGTCATGAGATTAGGCTAAATCGGTTTGAGTAACAACTTGATTCTAGCTTGATCTTTGCAACTCATCAAACAAGAACTGTCACTCAGATCAAACTGGAAACAAGTGGTTTGAAGAAAATCTTTTGAAAATTTGGCTCGATTACGGAATTGCTTACACATATGAGACTACTACTTCCTTCATTGCATGATTCTTCCTGAATTAGACATAGGTGATCAAGCTATGTATAATTTAGGAGTAACTATGCAATGCTTGGACTAATCGACTCATATGATGTTTGGTGTTGAATCAACTGATGTTAAAATTATGATAGGGGATGTCAGGAAATGCTCCACATTGAGGTATGAAGAAAGGATAATGGAATGGGTATCTAAAGACATCTATGTGACAATCGATGTGAAATAAAAACAAATAATCCACATAATGTGCGTATAAAACCGCATGTATAATGAGTATGCACTTATAATGATATGATGAGATGCTATGATGATGTAGTTATAGTCTAGGGTCAATGATGCAACCTAGTTCTCTATAACCGTTGCTCTGATACCAATCTGTCATACCCCCAAATTACCTGTTTTGCAGCGGAATGGAAAACCTAGGGGATGACTGTCATAGCATCAAAGTTACATTTATATCGAATAACCTAAAGTGTCGTTTTGAAAATATCGTTTGATTAAGTAAAATAATCAGAGTTTACAAAACATAGGTCCCAAAAGATTTCCAATGTACCAAAATGAGTTTGTTACAATCAAACGATAGTTAAGTGCATAATATATATGTGAGACGCGTCGACACAGCGACTCTATGATAAGTCCACATGCATGCCATGAAGTAAATGTGTTGTTCCCTATTCACTATCATTTAAAAAACAATTAAGTAATTAAAACAAATTAATAGTGAACAATGACTGAAATTAACATAAGTAAAACACACTGAGTAATTTTCAACATCATATTCTTTATTAGAAATGAATAAAAAAGAATACGTTACCCAAGTACTTGCGAAACAGTACTTGGGATTGAAATGACAAAGTTTGGTAACTCCTCTCTAAGCTCAGGCTAAGTCTGAGCACAACTACAAGTACCCACTGAGCTATCTCAGGGATTAAGTTGTATTTGGAGGAGTGAAAGATGGCTTGCGTGTGTGTGTGTTTTTACGATTTACAAGCTTAATCTTTCACTCCATCTCTTATGATATTTATACAAGTATGAGTTTTAACTCTTTCCTAAGTGACAAACTGACATCTTACAGAAGACAAAATACTGATGTATTTTGTCTCTGTTTACAAAGACAATTTTAGGTAAGAGACAAGACTGCTTTCCTAAGGTCAGTGATGACACTGAGCCTGATCTTTTGCCATTCAAGGAAAGTTGACTTTGGTTGATAAGGACTTCGCCTTATCTGATTCAAACTTATCCCGCCTTGTCCTGCTCATTCTTCAGTCTTCATATCCTTCAGTCTTCTACTTCAGTTTGTCTTCATTGTAAGTAGTTGGAGAGGAGTCTTAGGGATTCAGTGAGTTATTTACATCACTCACTAAATCCACCATCTTCTTCTTGACTCAGTCTTCACCCATTAAGTTCCACCTTACTGAGTGGAGAGACTTCTTCTTTGCCTCATACTGAGTATCCTGAAGATGGCTCACTGAGAGACTATGCACTCAGTGACCTATTAGTTTTTAACGGTCTAAACACTAGGGCTATTTTCTATTCAAATCCTAGATTAAGGGGTTTGGGTATTTACTGAACCCAACAGTCTCCCTCTATTTGGATATACAAATAGCCTAAGTGTTTGATCAGTGTAAGTGAGCAAATGACTTCTTCTTACACTGAATGCACTAATGAATACAATAAGGAACACTGAGTATTTTAACAAAACATACATCTTTTATTGATCACATTTCATGGTTCCTATCACTAGTACAAAAAGATAAAGTAAAATGATGTCAGTCAAGATGGATTCCCAGTGCTTCAAGTTTAGGCTTCTTCTTGAGGAGTGCTTCTTTGTCAGGGTGCTCTTTTAACTTCTTATTCAAGTCTTTGCAGAACCTGACATTTTCAGGGGTGGTGATTTGAGAGGCCACTGGTATGTAACCTGCCATGGTTCCTACCCCTGCAAGATCAATATCACTCCATCTTTGGAAAGCTGGGTTTCCATAGACATCAATGAAAAATAGCCCTCTTTCAGAATTTTCAATCACCGGACAGTTCACGAACTTTACACCTTCTGGCAGCTCCCTATTGCATTCGAGTCCAGGCACTTTGATCTCAGGCTGGAACTCAACCCTCTTTCTTTTGCCCTGTGATGACTAAGGTTGAGATCCTTGTAGTGCAGTTAAGGCAGGCTGAATCCCCAGTTGTGCTGGTGCATCCCTCAGTCTTTCATACCTTTTACTGAGCATCTTCATCAGCTCCTTAACCACCGCATTTTGCTTCTTTTCAATTAATGGACCCAGTTCATCGAGTTCAGTGATCCCAAAGTCAGTAAATTTTAGGGAATCATGAACTTCGAAGTGTCTTTGTCATCCCCCCTGTAGACGTTCATGGCCAGTGGTTTGGACTTGGGAATGATTCTGACATCTGTGATTTTCTTAGGCAGCCTTCTATTAGTCATTGACCAATTGTAATGATCAATTCTTGCCTTCGTGATGGCTGCAGCTTTCCTTGTTTTTTATTCCAGCTGCTTTCTCATTTCAGCCATCTTAGCAGCCTGAGCATCCTTGAACTTTTGTCCTGCCTGACCCTTTTCAAGCTTCTTTGGATCAATTCCCAAGTTCTCAGCTTCTTCAGCAACAACTATTATCAGTGCTTATTTGCTCTTCCTTTCCTCCTCAGCTAGTTTCTGTGTCCTTTCTTTTTTTGCAAGATAGGCACTTAGCTGTTGTGGTGAGAGCAGGTATTCAGTGTCACTGATTTTGTAGGGAATCTTCTCAGGCTCAGGAGTTTTCATTATGCCTTTTCCTTTGTCCTGGCCTGAGGAAGACGATGATGCTACCAGTGGTGGTGTTGTTGTTGTTGATGATAAGGGAGGGATTGATGAGATGGGTACAGCTGGGACTGGTGGTGTTGGCTCCCCCTCAGTGCGAGAGGAAGTCTTTTCAGCGGTCTTCTCCCCCTCAACTGTTACGGCAACGTCAGTGAGGCAAAAGTTGGCTCTGACACTGGGGGAGTTTGGGTAGCTTGACCTTTGAAGGCTTGGTAGATTTCAGTGACCATTGCCTTGATATCAGATGTATCCTTTTGAAGACCAGTGACCTTAGTTTCCAGATTAGCTTGAGAAAGTTCCAAGGCAGTCATGCGTGGCCCAAGATTCCAAGCCATTGATGAGGAAGCCTTAGCTAAATTGGTCACCTGAGCATCCAAAGAACCCAGTGTTGCCTGAAGAGACTGAACCGAAGTCTGAAGACCCTGAACATTTGCAGACTTGAGCATGGTGATTAGTTCAGTGAGGGCTGAGGAATTCTTCAAGTAAGCCTCAGTAGCCTCTAGTACTTTTGAGTTGAGTGTTGGGTCTTCTTTGACCGAGTCCCTGATTTCATCAATATTGGTCCCACAACCCTGAAGATGTTTGAGAAATTTAGCTAAGTTATCATCCAATCTGTGAAGTTGCTCATACATAAGATCTCTGTGTTCATCAGTGTTAGCATTGAAGGTGAGCACATTGGATTTAAGATCAGCGTAACTGGCAGCAGCCTCAGTGTGTTGATCCCACATTTGGTCAGTGACCCCAGAGTATATCTTCGTTGAGGCTTTGGTGATCCACATGACTAGCTGCCGTTCAGTGATTGGAAGAATGTTATCATAGCGGCTAAATTCACCAGAACTGGATGATGAGGAGTCCGAGTCATTGTCTTCAGGTTGAAATGGTGACTCAGTATGCTCCTGTGGATCAGGCTGAGGTTCTTGTTCAGATTGAACCTCAGCGTGTACTTCTTCCCCTGCTGATAAATTTACATCTTCACTTTCAGCAGGTTCATCATCAGAAAAGAGTATCCCTATAACCTCAGCCATAGTTAACAAAGTGGGGGTGATGGATTCCGTATCAGCGGGTGGTTTTAATCCCTCTGAGTCTTTGTCCCCCTTTGACCCCTCAGACACTGGTGGGCATTTCCCAGTGCCTTCTCTAGAGTCAGGATTGGTGGCGGGTTCCGTATCTGATAAGGTTTTAAAAGGTACCATTTTGAGGGGTCGTTTAAGTCCTTATTTGATCACTTTTGTATCCGTTATTACTTAATATCGTTCCTTTTCACTTTTTAGGTCTCGTGAAGGCAAAATGCTGGAATGACACTTATTTGGACAGAAAGGCGCGAATATATGAAGAAAATGGCCAAAGTCGAAATCAGACACTCACAGTCGCTGAATGTAGAAGGCGACGGCGTCAGGTTCTATTTGCGACGCCGTCGGAGAATTATTGTGACGGGTCAGAACGCAAAACTCGTGTTTTCAAGAGACGGCGTCTAGTTGTGAAAGAGTAGGCCGTCGCTACTCAGACGGCCTAGATGCGATCCAGACGACGTCAGAAGCTGAAGAGGACGGCGTCACGGACATAAGGTGACGCCGTTGCAAGGTTAACGTGGCCAAGACGAAACCCTAATGGCGGCGACACGACGGCGTCACTAAACATAAGGTAACGCCGTCGCAACTGTAATCTTATATATAGAATCCGAATTTTTCAGTCTTTGTGTGGAGAGTCTTTGGAGTAAAAACCTAAAACCGAACCTAAGGTGTCTTGTACAGTATTTTAGGGTTTTTAACCCTATCTTACACCAAGATAAGTCTTTGCTTCATTAATTCAATTATGTCTTTGATTATTTGTGTGTATGCTTGCATGTTCTCCATGTCCGGCTAATTTATTTGTGTGTTTGCTTAGGAAGTATGAAACTTAATTATTGAATATTGATTGGTTGTTTCTTATCTTAGTTGATTAATGATCTAGTAATGCGATAGGTCATTCGTTGTGTACTTAATGCTTGATTCATCTTTGTGAACCTTAGAGTATGATTACCTGAGTGATTGTAGGCTAAAACATCCGAAGAGTGCCTTAGAGTAGGAGTCTATAATCTCTACGTGGATTTGTAGACAAGACCCTTTGGTAATTTCAAAGAGTTAGGGAGAAACGCATACCCTACAACTTTAGAAACACTACGCAACTAGGAATAAGACGTGACACTCAACCATCAATAGGAGATAATTAAGGAGTAATACAAACTAAGTAAACACATCTTTAAACTATCATACGAGCACACATTAATTAGACATAGACTCCCACAACCTTAGTTTAGTTAATTAGATAATAGTAGAGTAATCGGTAGAAATACCAACCCCCCAAATCCAATACCCGAGATTCGTACTTTTCCATTTTCATAAAATATAAAAAGATAAAAAATAATCTTCCTCAACCTTAACCTTAGCGTAGTAACTCCCTACTAGCATTCCTATTCCCCTAGAGAACGATATCAATACCCGTGGCTTACCCTAATTACTACACTACAACGATTAGGTTCACTGCCTAGGGTGTTATAAAACTTGCTCGAAGAAAAGGAAGTTTCCTTGACCCCGAACGACGCGTGTAGCGTTATCAAGTTTTTGGCGCCGCTGCCGGGGAATAGAATAGCTAGTTAGTAGTCCACCTCGTTTAGGTTTCTTTGCTTGATTCCTATCAAGTAAACTTTTTTTCTCATTTTTAGATTTCTCTTAGTCTATCCCCCTTCTTCGTAACCTTTGTTAGTAATTCCATCACTTTTCATCATGGAAGGTGATAACCCACTACCATTCATCAACATACCACCAAATGACCCGCCAAGAGCCCGTACTCTTGGTGAATACTCGAGACCAAGCCACTTAGGCTATAGGAACACCATTGAGCTTCCCGACCAAGCCCAAACTACGGCCCTGCGATCCGACACCATCCGGTTGGTGCAAAACGGATGTGCATTCCATGGACTTCGTTCCGAAGATCCAAATCAGCATCTGAGGGATTTCCTCAAAATCGTCGATTCCATCGACCTTGATGCTACTACTCGGGAGACCACGCGCCTGCGTCTCTTCCAATTCTCTCTACGGGACCAAGCTAGTAATTGGCTTGAGCGACTTCCCGCCGGCTCCATCTCAAGTTGGGATGATCTTACTTCTCGCTTCCTTGCTCAATTTTTCCCACCGGGGAGAACCACTAAGCTTAGGAATGACATCTTGATGTTCCAACAACGTCAAGGTGAATCTCTCTACGAAGCATGGACCCGATTCAAGGACTTACTTCACAAAGTCCCTCATCACGGCATTGATCTTTGGCTCCAAGTCCAAATCTTTTATGATCATATCAACTTTCCCACTAAGCGATCCATTGACTAAGCGGCCGGTGGAAAACTTAGTGATCTCACCGCAGAAGAATCATGGGAAATAATAGAGGACCTTGCCCTCTATGACAACGAAAGTTGGGATGACCCCCGTGAGCTGCCCAAAACCGTCAAGGCAATCTCCTTGCCTCCTCCCGACCGTAGGATGATCGAACTTGAAGATCAAGTTAAATTCCTCATGAGTTCCTACAAAAATCCTAAGTCTTCACGACAAGTGAATCAAATCACTCTACCTTGTGAGTTATGCAGTGGTCCCCATGACACTCGTGATTGCTCAAGGCTCTCTGAACAAGCTTTTGCGGACTACGCCTCCATACGTACCGACGGAGCGGGAGATAAGTGGTACACTTTCAAACCTGAACAAAACAACTTAGGAAACTCATACAACCCCTCATGGAGAAATCACCCTAATCTTAAGTGGAACCAAAACTCAAGCACACCCCAAAGCTCATCTAGTTCGCCTAATAGGTTCAATTCTGCTAATACCGGGAACCCCACTAATATTGAAGCAATTGCATCTAGATTTTTGTCATCCCAAGAAACTCGATTGAATAAGCTTGAAGCCGATTTTAAGCAAAAACAGAGCGAGATGACAACCAAGCTTGATGCCCTCTTAAAAGCCTTCAATGAGCGGGAAGTTGGAGCATTCCCAAGTGATACCATTAAGAACCCAAAAGTGAATTCGATTGCATCAACTTCACATTCCAGTTCATCATGGGAAAGTGCACATCCATGTCCCTCTCACCCAACGGTTCATTCGGTAAATGCTATCAAAAAGGGTTCCAAGTCATCCAAAAGATACCAAGGCCCGGCACCTTTGGTAAAGCCTACTCCTGAGAAACCTGTTAGCCAAGAATCCAAACCTAGTTTAGAGGAGGAGTACAAGGAACTCTATCAAGAAAAACCAATTCTTGAAGTCTTAGCTCATGCACCTTATTATAATGCTTTTAAAGAAAAATATGAGTTAGAACTTAGGCTTGGGAAACATGGGTCCGCCTTTGTGCGAAACAACTTACCTAAGAAGTTAGATGATCCCGGGCTATTCACTCTTCCGTGTAGACTTGGAACTTCCAAGCCACTCGATGCTTTAGCCGATTTAGGATCATGCATCAATCTCGTTCCGTTGTCCCTTCATAGAAGCCTCAACCTAGGTAAAATTGAACCAACGGAAACTATCTTAGGATTAGCGGACGGTAGTATAGCACGTCCGGTTGGAATAATAAAGGACATGGTAGTACATGTAGGAGAGTTGACTCTTTTGGCCGACTTTCATGTACTCGACATGAATAAGGACCCGACATGCCCATTACTAGTTGGAAGAGGATTTTTAGCTACCGCTAGTGCCATCATCGATTGTAAGATGTCCAAAATAGTGGTAGGAGAGGGGAGTGCTAGGTCCGTTTACGATGTTAAAAAACATACATACTATAAGGATGAGGAAATCCCACAAGAGATAGGGTTGGATAGAGAGCCTTCTCGATATGGACCTTGGATTGAGAAGAACATCATAGGCCCCCAAAGACCTTTTTACCTAGATAAGGCCTTTACTAGTGCAGCAACTTTCCAAGAACAAGAATTGGCTAGGGATATAGAAGTGAACCCGTTCGAGGACGCCTTAGTATTTAGGAAGATGACCGAGTTCCTAGGAAGCTTGCCCGTTAACCTTGTCATGAATAAGTGGATAGTTGAGAAATCCGAACACATGTGGAATTGGAATAGACCGCCTAGTGAGGGTAATGGAAGGTGGCACATTAGGATACAAATCTATGATCCCGATGGTGAGATGTTTGAAAAGGCATATTTAACCGAACGTACTACTAGGAACTTGAATGATAAGTTTGATCCTTACGACATTGTTGAGGATAGACTTACGTATATCGGTACGTAGGAACACGACTACGAGTCTAGCTACAAGACTCTTTAATAAAGAAAATCGCTTCGTGGGAGGCAACCCATGCTTAATTGTTTGCTTGTTAGTGTCATATATCTTTTCATTGATTGTTTATTCTCATGTTTGAATTTGTGAAAATGCTTTATTTTGTCTTTAACCTTGTCTTAATTACATATAAATGTATTTTACAAAAGGGATAAGTGTAAGGAGGATTACACACGTTTTAAAAAGAAGTGAACATGAGAATTACAATTCTTGAAAAAGATATATATGTGTGTTTGTTAGAGTCAAATGCTTGTATCGAGTCATAATGGATGTTTTGCAGGAATTTTTTCCAGATTCTAAAGATATAAATTTTCCAGAATTTTTCCAGAAAATCGCAGACCAGTTTCTGTCAGGATAACCTGACGACGTCAGGATCGCAACCTGACGGCGTCAGGAGGAGCAAAAACAACATATATTACTTTCTCTCATTTTCTGTGCTACTTATAAATTTTTGGAATTTTCCAGGTCTTAATTTTCCAGAAAATCTGCAAACATCCATTCCACAAGCATTATATCTTATTTAAGTCTGGAACTATTTCTTGTTGTGATTTTTCCTTGTTCGGTTTGATGCTTTGGTTGTTTGTTTTCTTCAAGTGTGCAGGTTTAATTTATTAAGAAGAAGATACAAAAGATTGGAAGGAGCTTTTCACGCATACATTCTTCTTGAAAAGGATTTAACCACCACTTTACACGGATCCTACCGAGCTGATCAGGGGAGTATTAGTTTCTTTCGTTTTTAATTACCTTCCATTATCATAACTTTGATACTTTTGGGGAACATTGGGGACAATGTTCAGTTTAAGTGTAGGGAGGAAAAATAAAACGGGAACTTTGAAACTATGCTTATCCTTGATTATTTGCTTTGTCCAATTGTGATTGTGTAATAAACCATGAGAAATGTCGGTTAGGGTAATTTTGGCACCAAATTTAAAATTTTTTATGACATATAGGAGTGGGCCATTAGTCTTAACAAAAGCGTCTCACGGATAGGAAGTTGCATGACTAGCACAAAAAAACCCTTACCACCCAAATTCCACCCAAAATGTGAGGATCGCCCTTAGATTAGTAGGAATTAAAGCATTCATCTTTAATGCTTAGAGTGTGAACCGGTAGTATAATAGATTCTAGAACTTGTTTTGTGATGCATTCCGAGATCGCAAGTGAGGCTACACTTGTGTAGTTAGGAATAACTAAATGATAAGAGGCATTAGGATAAACCCTTGTTTGATACCTGTAATATAATTACTTCTTCCACATCGGTTGAGTAATTCCCCACACCCTTTGCGCTGTACTCATTTTTAGTACACGATACCCCTAGTTAACCCCTCAGAGCCTATCCTTTTCGCGGTTCTCGTGATATTTCGGTTTTTCTGGAATATCAATGAAGAGCATTGTTTACACCCCACCCCCAAATATACACCCAAATCGCCTTAGCCTACCCCTTATGCACTCACTTTTAGTGCAAATGTTTGTTATCACCCTAAACCCTTAGTTCAATTATCTAGTTACTTGCATGAGTTGCTAAGTCGAGTCATATCCTTTGTATACAGTTTTGGGACGATTGGGATTCATGGGAAAAGTTAAAATTTATAAAATGACGGGAAGGGAACGTTAAATTCAAATTCCCTTTGTTTACGTAATAATGTACCCCAAGTGTTTTGATCTTTTCAATTCGGGTCAAATTAGTATTAGAGTAATAAAAACTCAAGTGTAGGGATATGCTTGTAAATCCCTAGTATTTTGATGTTATCTTAGAGGATGGTAGAGTAAAAGTGTATGAAAAAAAAAAAAAAAAAAATCGAAAAAAAAAATAGAAAAAGAAAAAAAAAATAGAGTGATAAAAAAAAAAAAAAAAAAAAAAAAAAAAAAAAAAAAAAAAAACATACGGGCTACCATCCTACATCTATCTTTTAATTTATGTTTGTTTATTTCAGTTATCTAGAGTTTAGAGTGTCGAGTCTTGGCTTAGCAACGCCATTCTTCATATGCAGTTAACATAAAGATTTTTGACTTACCACCACTATATAGCCTATCCCACCAAACCCTTATTTCCCTACCGTAAGCCTAACGTTACAACCCTTTAAAGACCTCTTTGATAGTCTTTCCTAGGTGCTTACGCCAAAGCGATGGAGGTTTGATCTATTCTCAAGCCTATGGTAATCTATGTACTAGGACCGGTTAATGAGTGTTTATCTTCCATTTCCTATATTGTTATATTTCATTTATACACCTGAGAGAGATGTGAGTATCCAAACACCCCATGTGAGGTGCTAGTATGTAATTTCCGTGCTTGTTATGACTTTTGCGGGGCTTATATGTGTTGTGGACCGTTTTGAATTAATGCTGAATGACCCCTAACTTATAAATTAATTGGCTAAAAGCACATTTGCTTGAGGACAAGCAAATAACAAGTGTAGGGATATTTGATAAGGTTTTAAAAGGTACCATTTTGAGGGGTCGTTTAAGTCCTTATTTGATCACTTTTGTATCCGTTATTGCTTAATATCGTTCCTTTTCACTTTTTAGGTCTCGTGAAGGCAAAATGCTGGAATGACACTTATTTGGACAGAAAGGCGCGAATATATGAAGAAAATGGCCAAAGTCGAAATCAGACACTCACAGTCGCTGAATGTAGAAGGCGACGGCGTCAGGTTCTATTTGCGACGCCGTCGGAGAATTATTGTGACGGGTCAGAACGCAAAACTCGTGTTTTCAAGAGACGGCGTCTAGTTGTGAAAAAGTAGGCCGTCGCTACTCAGACGGCCTAGATGCGATCCAGACGACGTCAGAAGCTGAAGAGGACGGCGTCACAGACATAAGGTGACGTCGTCGCAAGGTTAACGTGGCCAAGACGAAACCCTAATGGCGGCGACACGACGGCGTTACTAAACATAAGGTGACGCCGTCGCAACTGTAATCTTATATATAGAATCCGAATTTTTCAGTCTTTGTGTGGAGAGTCTTTGGAGTAAAAACCTAAAACCGAACCTAAGGTGTCTTGTACAGTATTTTAGGGTTTTTAACCCTATCTTACACCAAGATAAGTCTTTGCTTCATTAATTCAATTATGTCTTTGATTATTTGTGTGTATGCTTGCATGTTCTCCATGTCCGGCTAATTTATTTGTGTGTTTGCTTAGGAAGTATGAAACTTAATTATTGAATATTGATTGGTTGTTTCTTATCTTAGTTGATTAATGATCTAGTAATGCGATAGGTCATTCGTTGTGTACTTAATGCTTGATTCATCTTTGTGAACCTTAGAGTATGATTACCTGAGTGATTGTAGGCTAAAACATCCGAAGAGTGCCTTAGAGTAGGAGTCTATAATCTCTACGTGGATTTGTAGACAAGACCCTTTGGTAATTTCAAAGAGTTAGGGAGATTCGCATACCCTACAACTTTAGAAACACAACGCAACTAGGAATAAGACGTGACACTCAACCATCAATAGGAGATAATTAAGGAGTAATACAAACTAAGTAAACACGTCTTTAAACTATCATACGAGCACACATTAATTAGACATAGACTCCCACAACCTTAGTTTAGTTAATTAGATAATAGTAGAGTAATCGGTAGAAATACCAACCCCCCAAATCCAATACCCGAGATTCGTACTTTTCCATTTTCATAAAATATAAAAAGATAAAAAATAATCTTCCTCAACCTTAACCTTAGCGTAGTAACTCCCTACTAGCATTCCTATTCCCCTAGAGAACGATATCAATACCCGTGGCTTACCCTAATTACTACACTACAACGATTAGGTTCACTGCCTAGGGTGTTATAAAACTTGCTCGAAGAAAAGGAAGTTTCCTTGACCCCGAATGACGCGTGTAGCGTTATCAGTATCGGTGGGTTGTTTCTTTCCCTCCAAGTCTTTGTCCCCCTGAGACACTGATGGGTTTTTCCCAGTGCCTTTAGTAGAGCCAGTGAAAGTGATATCCCTATCAGCGGGTTATTTGGTTCCCTCTGAGTCTTTGGGATCATTCAATGTGCCCTCAGACAAAGTCTTTTATTTGCTAATGTCATCCTTGGGCGATGTGGAAGGCGCTCCCCTACCAACGGGTTGTAAATTTCCCTCTGGATCTTGGGGAGTAGTAGTTGGGACCAAGGGCACTGATTGTGATGTATCAGTGTCATTCGTTGTCACTAGGGTAGATGATGATTGGGCTCCAGTGGGTGTCAGATCAGTCTTAGGTCTTCTTTGCCTTTGGCCAGTACTCCAAAAGCCTCAGGGCCCTGAGACTTGGGTTTGGTCTTAGGCCCAGTCTGAGACTTCCCCTTTCTCTTTTTAGGAGCAGGGTTTGGAGACACTGAATCCCTCTGATTGTTTACAGCAATCATATGGGCCGTCAATTTAATATTGGTGACAATGGATGAGTCTTATTGAAAATTAGATTGACTCAGGATGCCAGGTAAAGCACAATATTTTTCTTCCTGATGATAATTGCAACCCAGTAACACTTGCAAAGCACATGAGACAAACCTAGGATACAAAATGTATTTCGTCCTAGTTTTGCTCAGTAGCTTGGTTACGAGATCACTGTAAATGATCTCCCCAATGTCAACAGTGACCCTATTCATCAAACAGTATGCCATCATCAACTGAATAGAATTAACTTGTTCAGTGGATGAGTGGTTCCCGCCGAGGACCTGAATCACAAAAGTGAATAGGATCCTCCACGGGAAATGAATTCTTGGTGACTGGGGTCTTGTCCAAAAATTTTGGATCAAAACTATTTGTTTTAACCCATCCTTCACTGTGGTGGGTTCTGGATGGGTGACCTAAACTCCCTTGTTGTAGTCTAACCCTGTTGAGGTGCAAAAAGTTTTGTAATCCAGGGTGACTGACCTTTGCCCATTAAAAAGACTAAACTTAATGAGATACTCCCTGAGAGGTCTTAGGTCTGTCTCATTAGTTGAGGGTGACGGGTCATAGGCCGTGGCTGTAGCCCAAAACTCCCTGAGGAGGTTTTGGTACAGAATAGAGGGACACTGAACAAAGGTCGTTTTCAGTGGGCAGTTATACAAAAATTTCATTATGTCCTTATAGGCTGGGATATTTTGTGGGTATTCAAAGCCTATGACATTATTAATTTTAAATTCAACGTTACTGAGATCACCTACCCACTATGAAGAAAACTGAAGAGATTGTGTTCTTGCCATTTCCATTAAAAAGTTTTAGGGTTTTGAGAAAATTATTTTGACAAGAACAATCAAAGGGTTTTGAATCTCTTAAGTTTTGATGAAAAACTTTTGTAAAGGTTTACAGAGAAGATTTTTCAGAGAAAGATTTGAAGAACACAAAGATTTATGGGTTTGAAAATGATTTTGACAGAGTTTTGTTAGCAGAAATACTTTGTGTATGTTTTAAGGATTTTGTGAGGGGTATTTATAGAGTGATGAGAGGGGTAGTTTGTGCACAAATGTGGATTTGTAAATTCGATTTTTGAAAACGTTTTGAATTTCCACATTTAATGCCACCACTCCACTACCCGCAGTAAAATCCCTTTTTTCAAGGAAACAATTGAAGTGTACAGTAAAAGTGAACTTTTGCAGTAATAAAATATCTACAAGATATTTTATGTGAGAGGAGACATTTAATGTCAAGTGGGATGAGGTGAGTATGAGGGACCCCTGACAGTAAGATACAAAGACATATATTCCTATATTTAATTGGTGTGATTTCCAACCTAGGACATTTAAGTAACTAATACTTGATGCATTTAGTTACTTATTCAATGCTCAATATCTAGAGTCAGGATCTCTGAATGAGTCTTACTCATTCAGTGAGAGGTTGTTTTGTGGGTTTCGTTCAGGGAGGAGGAACCATTTCAGAGAAAGACTCACTGAGATTGGTTTTCAGACACCTGACTTTCAATGTCAAGCATTCCTAATTCAGCTTTCAGTCTCCTGAAGGTAGGTTCATCCAAGGGTTTGGTGAAGATATCAGCAAGTTGATATTCAGTAGGGATGAAATGAAGATCTATATCTCCTTTCATTATGTGGTCCTTGATGAAGTGATATCTGATATCAATGTTTTTGGTTCTTTGATGAAGGACAGGGTTGTTGGAGATTGCAATGGCACTGGTGTTGTCACAGAAAATGGGTACCATTTTGTAATGGATGTCATAGTCACTGAGTTGACTTTTCATCCATAAAACATTAGCACAGCATCCTGCAGCAGCAACATACTCAGCTTCAGCTGAAGACATGGCCA
Organism: Chrysanthemum seticuspe; assembly: GCA_019973895.1. Taxonomy (NCBI): domain Eukaryota; kingdom Viridiplantae; phylum Streptophyta; class Magnoliopsida; order Asterales; family Asteraceae; genus Chrysanthemum; species Chrysanthemum seticuspe. Next base: position 121,669,224 of record BPTQ01000006.1, on the reverse strand, counting down.
CTAATTGTTGCTTTTTAGCACTCCAACAAACCAGTTTTCCTCCAAGGAATTGAGAGGACCCTGAGGTACTTTTTTTGTCCATGTTGAAGCCAGCATAGTCAGAGTCAGAATACCCTTTGAGATCAAACCCTGAGCACTTTGGATAATAGAGTCCAAGGCTTGGGGTTCCCTTCAGGTACCTGAGTATTCTTTTGGCTGTAGTGAGGTGGGATTCTTTGGGATTGGACTGATATCTTGCTATTAGACAGACTGAGAATTGTATTTCTGGACTGGAAGCAGTTAGATACATCAGTGAGCCAACAATCCCTCTGAAATGGGTTTGATTGACTGACTTGCCAGTGAGATCAGGTCCAAGGTTGTTAGGAGGGACCATTGGTGTCTTCACTGAGGCACAGTCAGATATCTCATATTTCTTCAAGAGATTTCTTGTGTATTTCTCTTGACTGATGGAGATTCCTTTATCAGTTTGCCTGATTTATAGTCCGAGGAAGTATGTGAGTTCACCCATCATGCTCATTTCAAACTTCTTTGTAATTAGTTTTTCAAACTGTTTGCAAAGAGTGTAGTTTGTTAAGCCAAAGATGATATCATCAACATATACTTGGACCAGTATCACATCTTGTTTTGTCCTATAGATAAACAATGTGTTGTCTATCTTTCCTTTGACAAACTTGTTTGAATCAGGAAGGCTGAGAGAGTTTCATACGATGCCCTGGGAGCTTGCTTTAGTCCATAAAGGGCTTTATCAAGCTTGCAGACATAGTCAGAGAATTCACTACTCTCAAAGCCAGGAGGTTGCTGAACATACACATCTTCCTTGAGTTCACCATTTAGGAATGCACTTTTTACATCCATTTGGTAAACTTTGAAGTTCATGCAGGTGGCATATGCAAGGAAGATCCTGATGGCTTCCATTCTTGCAATAGGAGCAAATGTCTCATCATAGTCAATGCCTTCTTGTTGACTGTAACATTTGGCTAGAAGTCTAGCTTTATTTTTAATGACAGTGCCATTTTCATCAGTTTTGTTTCTGAAAACCCACTTCATTCCTATGACAATGACATCCTGAGGACATTTGATCAAGGTCATGACCTTGTTTTTATCAAACTGTTGAAGTTCTTCTTGCATGGCCTGAACCCAGCTTGGGTGTTTTAGAGCCTCAGTGACATTTTTGGGTTCTATATCTGATAGATAATCAGCATATAGACATTCATTGGCTAAAGCTATAGTTAACTTAGTGGCCATGCTTCTAGTGAGCATGCCCTCAGTGGGTTCACCAATGATGTTTACAAGCTCAATGTCCTGAGATTTTGTCCACTTACTTTGTGGTCTAGGATCTGAGCTTGAAGAGGTCACTGGAGATTTAGGAGTAAGTTCAGGTGTATGAGCCACAGAATCATTAAGAACATCTATTGAGATGTCTTGTTCAGGTTGGGGTTCATGAATCACATGTTCCTGAACATTTGGTTCAGTGTTACTTATCCCATTAGGGACTGATTGATTTTCAATGAATTCACTGATAGTTGGTTGTGACAGGTTGTGAGGCAAGACATAATATGAGATGTCAGCATCAGCTTGGTATGAGGAATTGAGTTCAATGTTATACTCATCAGGAGAATATCTTGATGAGTTATCAAGTCCTATTTCCTCCACTGAGGTGTTGGTGAACTTGATGCTTTCTGAACTCTTATCAAAGGTGTCATGAAAGGTTTCCTCAACTTGTTGTCTCCTTGTGTTAAATACCCTGAAGGCTTTGGAGATCAGTGAGTAACCTAGAAAGTATCCATCATCAGCTTTAGCATCAAATTTGCCTAGATGATCCTTGTGGTTATGAATAAACACTGGACATCCAAACACATGAAAGTAGCTGATATCAGGAAGTCTACCTTTGAATATCTCATATGGGGTTTTGTTATGTCTTTTGACAATGATTGACCTGTTTTGAGTGTAACAGGCTGTTTTGACTGCTTCATTCCAGAAATGTTTTGATAGAGCTGAGCCATTTAACATGGTTCTTGCAGCCTCAATGAGAGTTCTTTTTTTCCTTTCAGCCACCCCATTTTGTTCAGGGGTGTATGGAGATGAAAATTTTTGTTAGATTCCTTTTTCATCACATAAATTCTCAAGTTCTTCATTTCTAAACTCAGTACCATTGTCTGTTCTGATTTGTTTTACAGTAATGTCATTATGGTTTTCAATGTTCCTGATGAATGACATTATAGTATCAGCTGCCTGACTCTTTTTGGAAAGAAAGTATACCCAAGTGTATCTTGAAAACTCATCAACAATGACAAGTGTATACTTCTCATGCTAGATTGATCTAGGACTGACTGGTCCAAAGAGATCCATATGCAAGAGGTGAAGGCAGCTTTTGATTGAGAAATTTTGTTTTGTTTTGAAAGATTCTCTTTGGTGTTTGCCTTTTTCATAGGCTAAGCATGGTTTATCTTTTGCAAAAACCAGTGATGGTAAGCCAAGGACTTTGTTTTGTTATGCCAATGTGTTGATGTTTTTGAAGTGTCTAAGACATAAACATCATCTCTTCTAGGAGCTATCAACACAACTTCTTTGTTGGCATTAAAAATGGTGCCTTGTTTGTCATTGAATTGCACAATGTACTTAGCATCACATAGTTGACTGACACTAATGAGATTGTATTTGAGACCATTGCCATAAGCTATTCTAGAGAAAACTATTTCATTGCAGTATACTGAACCATAACCTTCAGTGGGGCATGATGAGTTATCACCAAATACTACCTTGGGTCCTGGTTCCTTTACATATTTGTGCAGATACTCCTTAACGCCAGTCATGCTTCTTGATCATCCACTATCTAGATGCCAAATAGGCTCCCTGGCGTGTCTCTGCACAAATAGTAGACATGATTAGTTTCTCTTGCTGACCCACATACTAGTGGGCTTGGGCTTAAAAGTCTCTTTGAATTTGGCAATTGACTCATGGTCAGTGGTTGAGTGCATTGTGCTACCACAGGTTTTGCATTTGGAGACTGAGGATGACTTAGTGATTTTGGGTTGCTTGGAACTTCTCCTTGCTTGAATGACACTGTCATGCTGGGATGTCTTATAAGCTGGATTTTCGCAAATATCACTGCATTTGTTCATGAGACAATCATCAGGGTGATGATCATTAAAGCCACAGTGGGCAAGGAGGAAAAGGTTTTGCTCTAAACTTTTGAGCAGACTTAGAGGTTGAAGCATAATGATGACCAAATTTGGTATTGTTTGCTTTACTGAGAGAACTTACATATTGTAAGTGATCAGAAGTTATGTGATCATCCTTTTTTCAGATCATACAAAAAAGGATTCTATAGCAGTTGTCAGTGGTATGACTGGTATAGTGGCATAGATCACACTTCTGTTTAGTTTTAGTGTTTGACTTAGACTTTGAGGAACTAGAGGAAGCTGACTTTGTCTCCTTGATTGATTCAGGAATTTTTTTGATGGATTCCATTTTATCAGTTAGCTTTCTCAAAAGTCTAGTTAGTTGCTGAATTTGGTCAACTTCAGTTTGGACAGAGGATGTAGAAGTCTCAGTGGGGGTAGACTCTTGTTGAGTTGGTTTTGATGGTCTTTTCAGGATGGTTCTACCAAGTCCAGACCTTTCTTTTGGTGAGTGTGGATTGTATTGTAATGGAGTAAGCTCAGAGCTTGGAGCAGCACCCTGAAGAGGTTCCAGGGGTGGAAGTGGTGCTTGAGATTCAGCTTCAGACTCAGAGATGTGTTCAGTACTACTGGACACATCAGGGATTCCAAGCATGCTCTTTAGAGCTTGACTTTCAGGCTCTAGAATTCTTCCAGAATCAAAGTTTGGAAGCTTACTCTCAGGATTAACCCATTCAATCCAATCACTGGGCTTGGGACTAGTCAACATACTGGTAATCATGCCACCAGACACAAATGGTTTGTGACTCTAGTCTTTGTTGTGAGATTCAGGGAGATGAGTTTCACCTATGACTCTCTTTTTGCTACTGGGGGCTCCCACAGCATCAAAGACCCTTGGATTCCTAACAGTCCAACCTTCAATGATATCTTTTTCCCTTTTTAGTTCAACTTGAAGAGTTTGATTTCTTTTGAAAAGTTCAGTGTTTTGAATTTGTAAAGTGACAGCCTCAAGCTTAGCTTATTTTGACAAAAGTAATTCATCTCTACACTTATTTAATTCAAAACTTAGCTTGTTGTATTTTGAAAAATGATTTAATCGTTGCTCTTCAACGAACTTAAGGCCAACATTGATATAATTTATATAAGACTGCCAATCAGAGTCATCATCCATAGAAAGTAGAATATTTACCTTCTTCATTGTGATGTTGACCCATTCTCCATTCCTGGTGATAACGCTACACGAGTCGTTCGGGGTCAAAGGAACTTCCTTTTCGTCGAGCAAGTTTTTCAACACCCTAGGCAGTGAACCTAATCGTTGTAGTGTAGTATTAGGGTAAGCCACGAGAATTGATATCGTTCTCTAGGGGAATAGTGTCGTTAGGCTGAAGTGTATGTCGATTTAAGTCTAAAGGTGAGGGATGATTATTTTTGTATTTTTTATATTTTATGAAATGGAAAGGTACAAATCTCAGGGTTTGGATTTGGGGGTTGGTATTACTACCGATTACTCTACTTATCTAATTATCTAATCTAGTGGTGTATGTAGTCTATGTCTAATTATTGTGTGCTCGTATGATGGTTTACAGATGTGTTCATTTAGGTTTTATTACTCCTTAATTATCTCCTATTGATGTTTGAATTGTCACGTCCTTATTCTTAATCGCGTTGTGTGTCTAAAGTCGTAGGGTATGCGTTTGTCCCTAACTCTTTGAAACTACCAAAGGGTCTCGTCTACAAAATCTCTAGGAATTATAAACTCTAACTCTAAGGTACTCTTTGGATGGTTTAGCCTACAACTACTCTAGGTGTTATAGTCTAAGGTTCACAAAGATTAATCAAGCATTAACTACACAACGAATGACCTCTCGCATTACTAGATCATTAACAATTAAGATAAGAGACAACCAATCAATATTCAATAATTAAGTTTCATATTCCCTAAGCAAACACACAAGTAAATTAGTCGGACATGGAGAACATGCAAGCATACACACAAATAATTAAAGACATAATTGAATTAATGAAGTAAAACACTTATCTTGGTGTAAGATAGGGTTTAGAACCCTAAAATACTATACAAGACAGCCTTGGTTCGGTTTAGGTTTTTACTCCAAAAGACTACACACTAAAACTGAAAAATTCGGATTCTATATATAAGATTACAATCGCGATGGCGTCACCTTATGATTTGTGACGCCGTCGGGTCGCCGTCATTAGGGTTTCATCTTGGCCACATTAGTCTTGCGACGGCGTCACCTTATGCTTGTGATGCCGTCCCCTTCAGTCTCTGACGCCGTCTGGATCAAATCTAGGCCGTATGAGTTGCGACGGCCTACTCCTTTAAAGCCTGACACCGTCACTTGAAAATTAGCAATTTGGCTACTGAACCATCACAGAAGTGCTCCGACGGCGTCGCAATTAACACCTGACGCCGTCCCCTTGTATTTCAGCAGCTTGAGTGTCTCGATTCTTGACTTTGGCCATTTTCTTCGTATATCCGCGCCTTTTTGTCCAAATAAGTGCCATTCCAGCAATTTGCCTTCAAGAGACCTAAAAAGTGAAAAGGAACGATATTAAGTAATAACGGATACAAAAGTGATCAAATATGGGCTTAAACGACCCCTCAAAAAGGTACATTTTAAAACCTTATCAAATATCCCTACACTTAGTATTTGCTTGTCCTCAAGCAAATGTGCTTTTAGCCAATTAATTTATAAGTTAGGGGTCATGAAGCATTGGTTTAGAACAATCCACAACACATATAAGCCCCGCAAAAGTCATAAAAAGCACGGAAATTACATACTAGCACCTCACATGGGGTGTTTGGGTACTCACATCTCTCGGGTGTATATAAAATATAACAAGTTGGAAATGGAAGATAAACACTCATTAACCGGTCCTAGTACATAGATTACCATAGGCTTGAGAATAGATCAAACCTCCATCGCTTTGGTGTAAGCACCTAGGAAAGACTATCAAAGAGGTCTTTAAAGGGTTGTAATGTTAGGCTTACGGTAAGGAAACAAAGGGTTTGGTGGGATAGGCTATTTAGTGGTGGCAAGTCAAAAATCTTTATGTTACAAGCATATGAAGAATGGCGTTGCTAAGCCAAGACTCGACACTCTAAACTCTAGCTAACTGAAACAAACAAACATAAATTTAAAGAATAGATGTGGGATGGTAGCCCGTATGTTTTTTTTTTTTTCATACACTTTTACTCTACCATCCTCTACGGTAACATCAAAATGATAGGGATTTATAGGCACATCCCTACACTTGAGTTTTTATTACTCTAACACTAATTTGACCCGAATTGAAAAGATCAAAACACTTGGAGTACATTATTACGTAAATAAGGGAATTTAACGTTCCCTTCCAGTCATTTCATAAACTTTAACTTTTCTCATGAGTCCCGATCGTCCCAAAACTGTATACAAAGGATATGACTCGACTTAGCAACTCATGCAAGCAACTAGATAATTGAACTAAGGGTTTGGGGTGATAACAATAATGCACTAAAAGTGAGTGCATACAAGGTAGGCTAAGGCGATTTGGGTGTACATTTGTGGGTGGGGTGTAAACAATGCTCTTCATTGATATTCCAGAAAACACGAAACATCACGAGAACCGCGAAAAGGATAGGCTCTAAGGGGTTAACTAGGGGTATCGTGTACTAAAGATGAGTACAACGCAAAGGTGTGGGGGAATTACTCAACCGATGTGGAAGAAGTAATTATATTACGGGTATCAAACAAGGGTTATCCTAATGCCTCTTATCATTTAGTTATTCCTAACTACACAAGTGTAGTCTTACTAGCGATCTCGGGATGCATCACAAAACAAGTTCTAAAATCTAATATACTACCGGTTCACACTCTAAGCATTAAAGATGAATGCTTTAATTCCTACTAATCTAAGGGTGATCCTCACATTTTGGGTGGAATTTAGGTGGTAAAGGGTTTTTTGTGCTAGTCATGCAACTTCCTATCCGTGAGACGCTTTTGTTAAGACTAATGGCCCACTCGTATATGTCATGAAAAATTTTAAATTTGGTTCCAAAATTACCCTAACCGACATTTTCTCATGGTTTATTACACAAATACAATTGGACAAAGCAAATAATCAAGGATAAGCATAGTTTCAAAGTTCCCGTTTTATTTTCCCTCCCTACACTTAAACTGAACATTATCCCCAATGTTCCCCGAAAGTATCAAATTATGATAATAGAAGGTAATGAAAAACGAAAGAAACTAATACTCCCCTGATTAGCTCAGTAGGATCCGTGTAAAGTGGTGGTTAAATCCTTGTCAAGAAGAATGTATGCGTGAAAAGCTCCTTCCAATCTTTTGTATCTTCTTCTTATAAATTAAACCTGCACACTTGAAGAAAAGAAACGAAACCTTCGCGTAAAATCGGCGGTAATAATATATATAAGACTCTATTAAACTAGGATATAATGCTTGTGGAATGGATGTTTACAGAATTTCTGGAAAATTAAGACCTGGAAAATTCCAAAAATTTATTAGTAGCTCAGAAAACGAGAAAAAAGTAATCTGTTGTTTTTACTCCTTCCTGACGCCGTCAGGTTGCGATCCTGACGCCGTCAGGTTATCCTGACAAAAACTGGTCTGCGATTTTCTGGAAAAAATTCTAGAAAATTTACATCTTTAGAATCTGGAAAAATTTCTACAAAACTTCCATTATGACTCGATACAAGCATTTAACTCAAACAAACACACATATATATCTTTTAATTAATTGCAATTCTCATTTTTACATTTCTTTTGAAAACGTGTGTAATCCTCCCTACACTTATCCTTTATGCAAAATACCTTTATATGCAATTAAGACGAGGTTAAAAACAAAATAAAGTATTTTTACAAACTTAAACATAAGAATAAACAATCAATAAAGGATATATGACACTAACAAGCAAATAATTAAGCATGGGTTGCCTCCCACGAAGCGTTTTTCTTTATTTATGAGTCTTGTGGCTAGACTTGTAGTCGTGCCCTTACGTAACTTCATTACCGTCATCTCCTTCCTTATGGCGGTCTCTAGTGGTTGGTTCCATGTTGTAGAAGTGCCCTATGATACACCTCTCTAAGAGTTCTTCCTCTCCCCACTCATTTCTATATTCGGGTCCTAAGTTCAAGCAATCCTTATAGAAACCGAAAATCTTGGCCATAACATAATCCACTCCTTTCTTTTTATCCTCCTCACTTCCATAATAGGCTGGCAGTTTAAGTTCCTTTTCATCATTAGAGAGTGATGAAAACTTCTCAATCTTAAATGGTATTTGGTAAGCTATGCCGTCGGTCTCATCCTTGAATCGCACTATTCCTAATGAGGGATCATAAGTCATCCCGGTGTTTTCTATGAAAGGTTTTCCTAGAATAACGTGGGACAAGCTAGGATCTATGGCCGTGCTAATATCATCCATAATTATGAAGTTCGTAGGAAACGTGAAACTACCTACATAAACGGGCAATCCCTTAATTCTACCAAGAAAATTGCAACTAACACTAGGATTATCGGGGTCTTGCCTAGTTGGAATAGGCTTCTTCATTACCCAATTGTAGTAGGTGCTAGTCATTATGTTGATTGGGGACTTGCGATCAATGTAGGCCTTTGCCACGAAAAGGTGTCCTATGCAACATGGTATGTTAAGATTCCAAGGGTTTCCAAACTTGATCCTAGGGCTTTTCCTAACATACATGTGACGGAGGTCACGCACTAAGTGAGGGTGGCGAGATAGTTATTCTTCCGTAGGAAACTTATTGAGATAGTCATTGTCTACTTCATTCACTTCCTCGGTTGTTTCATTCGTCGGTGTTTCTTTAACCTCAAGTATCATCTCATGGTTCCCTTTGCCATTTGTTCTATTAGGTTTCACTAAGGCGATGGTATTGACGAATTGAACGTGCTTAGCTAACTTACTTGGGTCCTTAATCTCTACACCGGAAGTTTTGGGAGTTGAGATAGCATTAACCTTCCTAACACTATTGGTCATGGCTTTCAAAAGGTTATCTATCTTCCTATCCATTTCGGCTTGTTGTTGGTTAAAGCGGTCCGAGAGCTTAGCTGTTTGGGCTTCTTGGGATGCGACTAGGTTTTGCAACATCCCTTCAATGTTTTGTTGGTTAGGACCGTGAGATGGGGGCCATGAGAAATCATTGGAAGTGAATTCTTTGGTTTGCCCCCAATAGAAGTCGGGCTTGCTCTTCCAAGCTTTTCGGGTATCATTGAAATTCCTAGGTCCGGGTGTTGTAGGGAATCTTCCTACCGTTCCATTAATACGTGAGGATACGTAGTCAACGGAAGCATGTTTGGGGAATTGGGTGCAAGTGCGCGTGTTATGAGGATCACTACACGGCTCACACGAGGAAGAAACTTTGTTCACATGGCGTGAAGACTTAGGATTTTTGTAGGAGCTCATTAGGAATTTTACTTGATCTTCAAGCTCGATCATCCTACGGTCGGAAGATTGTGAGTCAACTGGAGGCAAGGAGATTGCCTTAACGGTTTTGGGCAACTCACGGGGGTCATTCCAACTTTCGTTGTCATAGAGAGCAAGGTCCTCTATTATACCCCATGATTCTTCCGCGGTGAGATCACTAAGTTTTCCACCGGCCGCTTGGTCAATGGATCGCTTGGTGGGGAAGTTGACATGATCATAGAAAAGTTGGAGCCAAAGATCAATGCCGTGATGAGGGACTTTATGAAGTAAGTCCTTGAATCAAGTCCATGCTTCGTAGCGAGATTCACCTTGACGTTGTTGGAACATCAAGATGTCATTCCTAAGTTTAGTGGTTCTCCCCGGTGGGAAAATTTGAGCAAGGAAGCGAGAGGTGAGATCATCCCAACTTGAGATGGAGCCGGTGGGAAGTCGCTCAAGCCAATTACTAGCTTGGTCCCGTAGAGAGAATTGGAAGAGACGCAGATGCGTGGTCTCCCGAGTAGTAGCATCAATGTCAATAGAATCGACAATTTTAAGGGAATCCCTAAGATTCTGATTAGGATCTTCGGAACAAAGTCCATGGAATGCACATCCGTTTTGCACCAATCAGATGGTGTCGGATCGCAGGGCCGTAGTTTGGGCTTGATCGGGAAGATCAATGGTGTTCCTATATCCTAGGTGGCTTGGTCTCGAGTATTCACCAAGAGTACGGGCTCTTGGCAGGTCATTTGGTGGTAGGTTGATAAATGGTGGTTGGTTATCACCTTCCATGATGAAAAGTGATGGGATTACGAACAAAGGTCACGAAGAAGGGGGATAAACTATGATAAAGCTATAAAATGAGAAAAAATTTCACTTGATAGGAATCAAGCAAAGAAACCTAAACGAGGTGGACTACTAACTAGCTATCCTATTCCCCAGCAGCGGCTCCAAAAACTTGATAACGCTACACGCGTCGTTCGGGGTCAAAGGAACTTCCTTTCCATCGAGCAAGTTTTTCAAAACCCTAGGCAGTGAACCTAATCGTTGTAGTGTAGTATTAGGATAAGCCACGGGAATTGATATCGTTCTCTAGGGAAATAGTGTCGTTAGGCTGAAGTGTATGTCGATTTAAGTCTAAAGGTGAGGGATGATTATTTTTGTATTTTTTATATTTTATAAAATGGAAAGGTACGAATCTCGGGGTTTGGATTTGGGGGTTGGTATTTCTACCGATTACTCTACTTATCTAATTATCTAATCTAGTGGTGTATGTAGTCTATGTCTAATTATTGTGTGCTCGTATGATGGTTTAAAGATGTGTTCACTTAGGTTTTATTACTCCTTAATTATCTCCTATTGATGGTTGAATTGTCACGTCCTTATTCTTAATCGCGTTGTGTGTCTAAAGTCCTAGGGTATGCGTTTGTCCCTAACTCTTTGAAACTACCAAAGGATCTCGTCTACAAAATCTCTAGGAATTATAAACTCTAACTCTAAGGTACTCTTTGGATGGTTTAGCCTACAACTACTCTAGGTGTTATAGTCTAAGGTTCACAAAGATTAATCAAGCATTAACTACACAATGAATGACCTCTCGCATTACTAGATCATTAACAATTAAGATAAGAGACAACCAATCAATATTCAATAATTAAGTTTCATATTCCCTAAGCAAACACACAAGTAAATTAGCCGGACATGGAGAACATGCAAGCATACACACAAATAATTGAAGACATAATTGAATTAATGAAGTAAAACACTTATCTTGGTGTAAGATAGGGTTTGGAACCCTAAAATACTGTACAAGACAGCCTTGGTTCGGTTTAGGTTTTTACTCCAAAAGACTACACACTAAAACTAAAAAATTCGGATTCTATATATAAGATTACAATCGCGACGGCGTCACCTTATGATTTGTGACGCCGCCGGGTCACCGTCATTAGGGTTTCGTCTTGGCCACGTTAGTCTTGCGACGGCGTCACCTTATGCTTGTGACGTCGTCCCCTTCAGTCTCTGACGCCGTCTGGATCAAATCTAGGCCGTCTGAGTTTCGATGGCCTACTCTTTTAAAGCCTGACACCGTCACTTGAAAATAAGCAATTTGGCTACTGAGCCGTCATAGAAGTGCTCCGACGGCGTCGCAATTAACACCTGGCGCCGTCCCCTTGTATTTCAGCAGCTTGAGTGTCTCGATTCTTGACTTTGGCCATTTTCTTCGTATATCCACGCCTTTTCGTCCAAATAAGTGCCATTCCAGCAATTTGCCTTCAAGAGACCTAAAAAGTGAAAAGGAACGATATTAAGTAATAACGGATACAAAAGTGATCAAATATGGGCTTAAACGACCCCTCAAAAAGGTACATTTTAAAACCTTATCACCTGGCATGATGTTTTCCAACAGCTAGCTTGTCTTCCTCTGAGAGGGCCATCAGTGCACTGACATGCACCATTTCATCATCAGATGAGACCGCCTCTTCATCCCAGTCGAAGGTTTCAGCAACAACACCTTTGTTTTTACCCTGCAAAGCTTAGGTTTGACTTTCCTATACTTAGCTTCAAAATCAATAGTTTTGTTTTGATTAGATTTTTTATGAAGGTTTTGATGAGACTGATAGATTTTTGGTTGAAATTTGCTAAAGCCTGAGGACTGATTTGACCCTGATGGTTTATAAGAGGGTTCAGAAATTGTTTTTGAAAAACAGTCTTTTGCAAAATGACCTCTTTTGTGACACTTAAAGCATTTGGTGTCCTCATTAGCTTTAGCATTTGAAAAACCATTGTTTCTTTTTATAAACCTTCGAGAGTTAGCAAGGAGTGCCCTTTCCTGAAATTCAACGTTCATGTCATTTAGGTACTCCTCACTTGATCTCTCATCAAGCTCATCATCTGAATTTTCTTGGAAATCTTGAACCACATTGTTAGAAAAGAAAGCTGTTGATATAGGTGTTGAAGTGGTGGTCAGGGACTTCTTGACTTCCTGAGACTTCTTTAAGTCAAGGTATCGTCTGTTGATGAGGTTTTCCTCATAGACAAATTTCCCATAAATTTCAGGAAGTTCAATATTCTGGATATGATTAGCATTCCTAAGTCCCTGAGAGAAATTCAACCACTTCTCAGGGAGACTATTGACAAAACCAACATTGATTTCATGTTTGGACAACTTAACACCATCATTTGACAGTTCATTTAAAAGAGTTTTATACCGGGTGTAAGTTTGAGACAGAGTTTCTGAGTCCTTAGCCCTGAAGGTGTTATACTCAAGTTTCAGGTCCATTATCCTATTTTCCTTGGTATCAGATGGACCTTCATGGCTCTATAATATCATCAGGAAGACATGATATGATGATACTTTTGAGTCTTTAGTCCTGGTTGACCACTCTCCTCTCATCCTGAGTCCACTGAGCTTCAGGTTTAGGCAAACCTTCAGCAGTCTTTGGGATAAATGGACCTTCATTTATACATTTGATATAATAAGGTTCCATCCCAATCAAATAGCAAAGCATACGCTTTTTCCATTTGTTAAATTTGCCAACTTTAAGTCTAGGGGCAACAGTTGAATAAGCTCCACCCTTTTTATCGACTAGTTGGGGTACATCAATTTCAGCCATAAGGATCCTGATTTAAAAACGTTTTAGAGCGACTTAAAATGTTTTTTATAAAAAGTTTTATAAATCAGCCAAGCTCTGATACCACTTGTTGTTCCCTATTCACTATCGTTTTAAAAAACAATTAAGTACTTAAAACAAATTAATAGTGAACAATGACTGAAATTAACATAAGTAAAACACACTGAGTAATTTTCAACATCATATTCTTTATTATAAATGAATAAAAAAGAATACGTTACCCAAGTACTTGCGGTACAGTACTTGGGATTGAAATGACAAAGTTTGGTAACTCCTCTCTAAGCTCAGGCTAAGTCTGAGCACAACTAGAAGTACCCACTGAGCTATCTCAGGGATTAAGTTGTATTTGGAGGAGTGAAAGATGGCTTGCGTGTGTGTGTGTTTTTACAATTCACAAGCTTAATCTTTCACTCCATCTCTTATGCTATTTATACAAGTATGAGTTTTAACTCTTTCCTAAGTGACAAACTGACATCTTACAGAAGACAAAATACTGTTGTATTTTGTCTCTGTTTACAAAGACTATTTTAGGTAAGAGACAAGACTGCTTTCCTAAGGTTAGTGATGACACTGAGCCTAATCTTTTGCCATTCAGGGAAAGTTAACTTGGGTTGATAAGGACTTCGTCTTATCTGATTCAAACTTATCCCGCCTTGTCCCGCTCATTCTTCAGTTTTCATATCCTTCAGTCTTTTACTTCAGTTTGTATTCAGTGTAAGTAGTTGGAGAGGAGTCTTAGGGATTCAGTGAGTTATTGTCATCACTCACTGAATCAACCATCTTTTTCTTGACTCAGTCTTCACCCATTAAGTTCTGCCTTACGGAGTGGAGAGACTTCTTCTTCGCTTCATACTGAGTATCCTGAAGATGGCTCACTGAGAGACTATGCACTCAGTGACCTATTAGTGTTTAACGGTCTAAACACTTGGGCTATTTTCTATTCAAATTCTAGATTAAGGGGTTTGGGTATTTACTGAACCCAACAGAATGCCTTAGATACCTGAGATAAAACATGCTAAAAAGTGTCAACACAATGGTTGAGTGAGTTCATAGAGTTTGATTTATCATGAAAAGCCTTTAAAGAACGTTCATGCAGCAAAGGAAAAGTTTTTTGTCATGGAGAATAGTCCATAAAGCAAAGGCATTGTAAATCCACTCAGTTCCAAGTTCCGCCCATACAAAACTTGCAACCTGTGTGTTTACAACCCACTGCCAAAAGTGGTATGTCTAGTAGTCAAATATACGTTGTCATAATAGTTCATAATATAGCACCACGTATATAATAATGTATGCCAGGCAAAGCCCCTAGAATAAATAATATACGTCCCGTATCATAGTGAACGAGAGGTTGGCCGACCTCTAATAGCGCTATCCATACTACCTACTGGTAGGAGACTAACAATGCGAATGTACGAACGGTACATCATACAACTATTATATACAATTAAGAACGCTCCGAACATGGGAGACTTTGCACGCTCCACCAATAAGGCGAGACTTTAGGTTGTGAACGCTCTGTAACATAGTGAGACGTTCTGCTCCATAACATGGGGAGACTTTAAGTCGATAACGCTCCGTAACATGGGGAGACGTAATATAAAGTGAGTACGGTTTATTAATACAAATCATAAGTCATAATTAAGTTCAAGTGTTCCATTCAAAAGTTCGTAATTAAGTTCAAGAGTTTAAGTCGAGTTCAAAAGTTCAAAACAGTCAAAGAGCTCAAAACATATCAAAAGGTTCAAAATAGTCAAAGGGTTCAAAATCAAGTCAAACAAGTTCAAAATATATCAAAAGGGTCCTTTACAAGTTAAAAGAGTTCAACTATATGTCAAAAGGTTCAAATCAATTTGAAGGAGTTCAAATATATATGTCGAAGGGTTCCAAAATCAAGGAAAGTGGTTCAAATAATAGTTTTCATAACATAGTAATCAATTTAGTTTGGGCATAATCTACTTAGGGGCATAAAGAGTGAACAAAAGATTAACAAGTTCATGATAGTTCAAACAATATAGTTTAAGTTTGGATTCAACATATAGTTTGCAAATAATCGAAATTGAAATTAAAATAGTTGAGCATGTATCTCCCTCAAAGAGTTTGTAAAATGATTAAACGAGTAAAAGTGGGGCTACGAACTCACCTGATGCAATGATTATGATGACAAAAGTAGATACACTGAAATGAGATGCTATCTCTATTTGCAACCTAATATGAATGATGTGTTCTAATGTAAGCCATGAAACAATGTCGTGCATGCAAACTCATATGATATCCATACCACTTGTACATTTTGAAAATGAAGTTTATCGTCGAAATACACATTTATGACATCTCGTCATGTTATAAAATAATTTACAAATACTTACGTTGAAACAACATTCTACGATAGCCGTTTAGTGATTTATCAAGAAATTATAGGTTTTCGTCGCAAAACAATATACTTTGACAATTCATGAAAATGACTAATCTTGAGTTATCGTATATTATTCGTTATAACTTCGTTTGACGAACGGTTGAACATTTTGGAAAATAGGCTAGGTGAAGTCACTTTTACTAGAAGACATCGTTTTCTCAAAAGTACTTTATCGATATGAAAAAATGACTCCAAACATGGTCACTTGCGATAACCATTTTGGACTAATATAAAATATGTAAGTGTTAATACTTGTGAAAAATAGTTACTGTCACACCCCCAAAATACATGTTTTGCAGCGGAATAGAATTCCTGGGGGATGACTGCCATAGCATCACAGTTACAGTTATATTGAACGACCTAAAGTGTCGTTTTGAAAACACATCGTTTGATATAATAAAACATTCAGAGTTTACAAAAGATAGGTCCCAAAAGGTAGTCAATATTTGCGGAAATAAGTTTGTTACAATCCAAACGATGTTTTAAAGTGCATAAAATCCATGTGAGACGCGTCGTCACCGCGACTCTATGATAAGTCCTAATGCATGCCATGAAGTATATGCCTTAGATACCTGAAAATACATTGCTAAAAGTGTCAACACAAAGGTTGAGTGAGTTCATAGAGTTTATGTAAATGTTTTATACGACTACCACAAATATATGCCATGTATGACAAATATGTCACATAAAAATGTTACAATTCCTATAAGCACATGACACCGAAGATAGACTGATCATGATGTTTGCCCCAATAGAGTGTTTTGCCAAACAACTCAAATTATGATATTAAATGAGATGCATCCGTTTGACCAGTTGGAATCCACCAACCCGGATGGAGGAGTCACCCTCAACAGATCTATTCACTCACCCTCGCTTCTTCCGGAATTAACGGTTCATGATTATGAAATGGGTACATTCAATTGGCAATGAGATAACTTAAGCAATGTAATGAATCTGATATACTAGGTATCGTAATAAAAATGATGTGCAATGTATTCTCCCCCGTAGGTTTGAAATAATGTATAAACTTGAAAGACGGGGCTATGAAAACTCACTTGATACAATGATATGATGGCAAAAGTGGATACACTGAAATGTGGTGCAATCTCTAACCGCGGCCTATTATGAATGATATGATCTAATATAAGTTATGAAATAATGTTATGCATGCAAACTCATATAATATACATACCACTTGTGCATTTTTGAAAATAGAGTTTATCGTCAAAATATATGTTTATGACATCTCGTCATGTTATAAAATACTTTACAACTACTTGCGTTGAAACGACATCCTACGATAGTCGTTTAGTGATTTATCAAGAAATTATAGTTTTTCGTCGCAAAATAATGTACTTTGATAATTCGTGAAAGTGGCTAAGTGGCCTCGAAAAGCTAGTCATAAAATAGTGAATATCGAGTGTTAGGAAACAAACTCAGCGGTTTTGGAATGCTTGTAACATTATCTAAAAGTCGTAACACTGAACTTTTGTTCATACGAGTCTCGATCCTAGATAAAAATGATGGTGAAGTGAGGTAGTCGGGCTAAAAATGCAGTTTCTTGGCAGTTTTCATGAATGTTTGAGAGGTCATAAGTTACTCGTTATAAATCCGTTTGACGAACGGCTGGACATTTTAGAAAATAGGCCAGGTGAACTAACTTTTACTTGGAGATATTATTTTCTCAAAACTGACTCCATCGATGAGAAAAACGGCTTCAAACATGGTCATCCGCGACAACCTTTTTGACACTTAGAAAAATATTTAAGTGTTAGTGCTGAAGAAAATAGTTGTGATCGTCGTATTTCAAATATGTATATCTTTAGCGTTATAGGTCCGTTTTCTACGTTCTATATATATCCTCGGAATCGTGATAGTATGTATTAATATATTTTTGATAAGTCGACTCTTCTAATTTAGGTTTACAACTCGTTTTTGACCCTTGAAAAACCCTTGACAGCAAGTATATTTTCAGAAAAATAGTTTTCGTCGTTAAACTTGAAAATAGCGTAACTTCTTCGTTATAAACCCGTTTTAACCCGTTCTAGCGACCACAGTTTCGTTTTTAAATCTATTTTCTGAAAATGTAACCCAAAATATCCCCTAAGCCACTGATGTTTCCAGATTTCACAAAATCGGACAGCCCTTATATATATTTCGTCGAAAACGATTTCTCTAGTGTAATACTTGTTCTAAACCCTTCCAATCAACACCAAAACTATTCTAAACCTACCATACACCTTCTTAGGGTGTCATGGGTTCCTAAACTTCATCAACAAATATAGGTTTCAAATGAATACCAATAGGATAATTTAAACTAATATTAAGTACTAAAAATATGTAAAAGTGGTATGGATCATAGTATATTTGCATGATTTTCTTACTAGATCATAAAAATAAATCAAGTAATAGTATGAAAGATTAAGAAAATATCATTAGAAGCTTACTTGAGTGATAAAGAGTTTTTGAGCTAGAAAACTTAATTAGTCTATAGGTTTTTATTTCAAAACCTTAACATAGATTACTAATAGAACTTGTAAATTACTAGAGCTTGAAAAATATATGGTTTCTTATCCTTTTCATGCTTGGCCTACCATCACAAAGACTATGGGAGAGTTTCTTGTGTTTTTCACCTTTGAATATGTATTTGTATGTGTTTTTGAATAATAAAACCTTTGTATATTGTAAATATCTAATCAATTTGAATAGGTGTACATTTAGTTGCAAGGTTTTTACAAAAAAAAATGGTGAATCATGGGGGGAGGTCGGCAAAGGGGTGTTTTGGGGAGGGTTTAATGTATTTTGATGACTTAAAGGTATTTAAGTGTAAGTATAATGTGTATTTTATAAATATAATTAGGTATTTAGTGTAGCGTTAGCTAGAAATAGATTTTAACGGAACAAAATAAAGTATATCGAAGTCATAAAAATTATAAAAATACATTTCTCGCAAGAATAGAGTGAATAAATATTTATCGAATAGAATTTTCGAAAACCGTCGTAAATATATATATATAACAATATATATACAAAATAAATTCAAAATATCGGGTAAACTAATAATATAATTTTTATAGTCTTAAAATGAGTATAAAAATATATCAGGACAATTGTTGGAAGTGCCGGATCAATTATTCAAAATAAATGATCGTGCGATAGCGTTTATTTAATAGACTAAATATACGTTAATGAAATATGCAAACCCATGCATAAACTGATATGAAATGATGTTACTGATGATATGTAGACTAACTCTAGTCTATATGAAATGTTTTCAATGATATTCCATGAATACGCAGCTTAACCCTCCAGGTTACGCGTATTTGATACTCGTAAACCTAGTTTACGAAAAATGATGAATAGTGAATCATGAATAGTGATTTTTCTCCGGGAATGAATAGTGTTTGGTGAATAGTAAAATTTTGAAATAACCTTTCAAAGTCTCAAACCGACTTCAAAAATGATGAATAGTAAAATGATGAATAGTAACCAGTGAATAGTAAATTCCCGAGATAAATAGTGAAATTTTCAAAGTTTGTAAAATGACCTTAAATTATGATTTGTCACAGTTACGATAGCCATATTTAAAATGCGGGTAACTTAGTCGTTATAAGTCCGTTTTCTACGTTTTATATATCCTTGGTTTCGTGTTAATGTATACTAATATATTTTGATAAATTGACTCATTTAGATAATGCTTGAAACTCATTTTTGCCCCTTAAATAACCCTTGACAGCAAGTATAATTTCAGAAAATTAGTTTTCGTCGTTAAACTTGAAAATAGCGTAAGTTCTTCGTTATAAATCCGTTTTAACCCGTTCAAGCGACCACGGTTTCATTTTTAAATCTATTTTCTGGAAATGTAAACCAAAATAATCCATGACCTGTCAAAATTTCCAGATTTTATAAAAATGGACAGCCCTTAATTATATGTTGTCGAAAATGGTTTTTCTAGTCTAGTACTTGTTCTAAACCTTTCCAATCAACACCAAATCTATTCTAAACCTACCGTACACCTTCTTAGGGTGTCATGGGTTCCTAAAATTCTCCAACAATGATAGGGTTCATGAGAATAATTATAGGATGATTAGAACTCATTATAAGTAGAAAAACAAGTAAAAAGTGGTATGAATACATATAATACTTGCATATATTTCTAATAGAATCATAAAAATAGATCAAGTAAATGTTTAAAAGATTAGGAAAATTATTAGTAACTTACTTGAAGTGATTATGAGGATAGATGATAGAAAACTTAGTTAATCTTCAAGGTTTAATCTTAAACCTTAACTAGAACACTAGTAGGACCATAATAATACTTGATCTTGAAAAAAATGGTGATTCCTTCTTGTTTATTGATGTTGGTCGATTATGGAGATGAAGAGGAGAGTTCTCTTTAAACTTTGCTTCCTAGAATATCTTGTATGTTTTTATTTAGTATATTATTTGTATTTTATAAATCTCTAGCCAAATAAAAGAGTAGGTGTACATTATTTAGACAAGATATATATATATTTTTTTTTATAAAAGATGACATGAGAGGGGTAGGTCGGCAAGGGGGGGGGGTGAAAGTATTTGGTGTATTTTTGATAGTAAAATGTAATTAAAGTTAAGTATAATGTGTATTTGGTACATATAATAAAATTTTAAGTGTAGCTTTAGCTAGAAATCGATTTTAACGGAAAAAAATAAAATATATCGAAGTCATAAAAATAATAAAAAATACATTTCTCGCAAGTATTGAGTGAATAAATAATTATCGAGTTGAATTTACGAAAACCGTCGTAATATATATATATATATATATATATATATATATATATATATATATATATATATATATATATATATATATATATATATATATATATATATATATATATATATATATATATATATATATATATATATATATATATATATATATATATATATATATATATATATATATATATATAACAATTTATATACAAAATAAATTCAAAACATCGAGTAAACTAATAATATAATTTTTATAATCTTAAAATGAGTATAAAAATATATCAGGAAAATTTTTGGAAGTGTCGGATCAATTATTCAAAATAAATGATCGTACGATAGCGTTTATTTAATAAAAAAAAATATACGTTACTGAAATATGCAAACCCATGCATGAACTAATATGCAGATAATAGTCGTAAATATAAATTTTTCTCCGAGAATGAATAGTGTTTTGTGAATAGTAAAATTTTGAAATAACCTCTCAAAATATCAAATCGCCTTCAAAAACGATGAATAGTAAAATGATGAATAGTAACCAATGAATAGTAAATTCCCGAGATGAATAGTAAAAATTTCAAAGTTTGTAAAATGACCTGAAATTGAGAATTGTGACAACTTAACCCGTGGGGGTTGTTTTGAAGATCAACTGTGGACTGTTCACAGGTGGAGTTGGAACAATTGGATTGCTCATAGGTGGAGAGTTTAAAAAAACATTTTCCTGTTGGAAAACCGGAAAGACAGATTCAGGTGGTGTTGAGTAAACTTCAAACTGTGGTAGAGTTGGAAAGCTAGTTTCCGGCAAATGATTTAGAGTTGGAAAGGTGGTTTCCGGCAACTTTTCTGGACTTGTGAATTGCTGAGAAAAATCTTTGCAAGACATTTTTTGTGTGTGTGAGTTGTGTGTGTTGTGTGTTCTAATCAACTCTGATAGAGTTGTATATATAGGCAGAGTTGATTTTGAGTTTGAATAAATCCCGCTCATATTTGATTTTTAAATTTTAAATTTGAATTTGAATTTATCCCGCCCAGAATTAACCAGTATAATTTAAATTTGAATTTGAATAGGTTGAGGGGGTGTAAGTGAAAATTTATTTGAAATGGTTTAGGGGGTGAAAGGATTTTTTTTTTTATTTTTTACATTTAACGCCTGTTATGAGCTTAACTTGAACCACTTAACGCCGTTATAACACGGCCCTCCCATCAATTTAACGCCATATAACGCCCACCTTTTTCAATTTAACACCGGTTGGGCGTTATTAATGTAACTGCTCTTATAGACGAGTCTATAAAAGGTACATCCCTACGAGGCTCACAAGTTTTACCACGCACAATTACATTAACTATAATTATAGTCCTTACGTTCTTTCATATTTGATTTTCTTAGCATTGAAGTAGATGGAGATACCTAATGTTGCTATTATCGGTCTTCAAAGTTCAATGATGTCTCCCGTTCTTTCATATATTGGGAATGAACTACATGTCCCAATTTTGTCATTCACAGATCTAGACCCCACACTTTGGGCTCTCCAGTACCCCTATTTTATCCAAACAGCTCCAAATGATCTTTATCAGATGACTGTTGCTGAAATAGTAAGCCATTTTTGTTACGCACAAGTAACCGCAATCTTCACTGTTGATGATCAGTTTCGTAATGGCATAAATGTGTTGGGCAATGAACTTACAAAGAAGAGTTGCAAGCTATCTGGTAAAGCTCCACTTCCGGCTGACTCCAAAGTAACTCGAGAGATAATTAAAGATAGATTGCTTAAGGTCATGTCAATGGAATCTCGTGTCATTCTTGTACACACTTACATTGAAACTGGTCTAGCCATCTTTGAGATTGCTAAGAGTCTTAACATGATGAAAAGATAATACGTATGGATTGCAACTGCTTGGTTATCAACTCTTTTAGATTCTGTTGGCATTCTTCCCAAGTCTTTACATGGTGTTCTAACATTTCGTCCACACACGATAGACTCATACAAGAAAAAAGCATTCTTAAGAAGGTGGAAGAACCTAAGTAAGGGATATAATAATACTGGACTGAACCCGTATGGTTTATATGCTTACGATACTGTCTGGATAATTGCACATGCAATCGACAAGTACCTAAAAGAAGGCGGGGAGATTTCCTTTACCATAAATTCGAGTTTAAGTAATGTAAAACCCTAAAATCTAAATCGCGTGAAATGACAATTTTGCCCTCCAATTTAAAAATTATATAAACCGGGAAATACTTCAACATCGTTAAACAAATTATATCATCCATAATCTATATACATTATGAAAGTAATATACTTATGATATAAAATTAAAAGAACCTAAATGATTAAACCTAAGTAACAATTAAAAGTATCATTATGTACACATATTAATTTGGACTACAAAGAGGACTAGATGCATGATAATTAGATAAGAATGGAAGTTATGAATTGGTCTTCCTTTCCCCCCCCCCCCCCCATGACCGGCCTAATGAGGCTCCCCCTCATTAACTCTCAACCAATTATAATCAATCCCATTTATCCTTCTCTCTTCATTTCAAAAATACAAGAAAACCCTAAAGTGTTTCTCTCCTCTCCATCTTGGCGGCCACCACTTATTTTTCATCATTTGATCCGATTTTCATACAAAACAAAGGTTCCTTGGAGGCTAGTGATAGTGTATGATCGATTGGTGTACGTAGGGATTGTGTTTGGTTCGAAAAGGAGCTTGTACGTGGGGTGTTAATTGTAGCCGTGGGTTTGTGTAAGCCTAGGAGGCTTGGTTTTGATTTTTGGTGCTTTGATTCTTGTTCCTTGTCACGTACACGCTACGAGGGTAACGTATAATCATCTCACATCTTTTCCTTTGTGTTTCTCTTCCAATTCGTGGCCTTGGATTGTGATTCTAGGGCTTGTTTGTCGAATATAACACATAAAATCATGATCTCTTTTGTTACATGAAATGATAAAACAAGTGTACATTAAAACCTTGATTATTAACCTAATGTAATCCTAATGATATATGATGTATAAATGAATATGAAACTGAATTTGGTGATCTTTTTATGTCGACATAATTGTGGATTTGGGAAGGGTTTAATGTGCTTGTAAAACTAAACGAATACGTATGTGATTAATGGATTGGATAACAAATGATTTACGGGCTTGTTTTCATTTGTATATGGGTCGTACTATATATTATTTTGGAAAGGATGATTCGAATGAAAATGTTATCACATAAGGTGTATTATAATCTTGTAATAATCGAGCTAGAATGGTTTAAAACGAATACGTAATCATAATCTAAAACTATGGTTGGTAATTACTTGATTTAATAAAGTTAAGGGGTTGTTTTGTAAATTATGAAACTTGATGGGTTAACTTGTTAATATTGTAACTAAATGGATTTAATGAGTAAAATGAATAAACTTGCTATATTTACACTTTTAACCCTATACTTTACATTATTGACATTTTAAACCCTAAACTTTTGTAACTTGTCATAAATGATCCTTAAAACATATTAATACTCATTTTCATTATTTAACTTTAGATAAGTGACTAAACTTACTAAATATGGAAACCTGCTAAATATGGAAACCTGTTAATTATGGAAACCTGCTAAATATAGAAACCTGCTAATTATGGAAACCTGCTAATTATGGAAAGTTACTAAAATAGAAAGTTTCCTAAAATAGAAAGTTACTTAAAAGGGAAAGATTACTAAAACGGGAAACTTACTAAAAATGGAAAGCCATTTTAAACGAGTGTTTCTGATTCTTATAGAACGTTATTTAATTCATATAGGTTCCGGACGACAGGATTGATCTCTTTCTTGATTTTACTTTCTTTGTGACTTGCTTCGAATAAGGTACAGATATTCTGACCTTATCTCTTAAGGTTTCTCGTGATTCTTATACATCTTTCGATATTAGCTTGAACTGTTACGTTGTACTCTAAGCCTCATGATTAGGGCTTCCCTATGACTTTGCTATGCTCCCTTTGATATGAACCTTTGATATGAACCTTTGATATGAACCTTTGATATGAAACTTTGATATGAAATCTGATATGAACCCTTATGATATGTATATGCTTTGACCCTTCAGTCTGATACCCGAGCCAAAATATGTTTCCTAGTCAGGAAGGTAACCTGACCGTGTCATTGATGCACCAATGGCATGACTTTAGTGTAGTTGAGTGATGTTCCACACCGTCCCCATTTTGATATGATTATGAGCTCACTATATGTTTATGATTTGGCCATTATATGTTCTGGGGGGCGTATGGATGCATCCTAGATATGATATGTTTCGAGGGATTTAATCTGATTGGAGCTTTGTCTGGTGAATGATGTCGGGTGCAATCCGCGGCTTCACATTTCTGGGAGTTGATCACTCTATTATTACTTGAGGTCTCCCTTCTTATATATGGTATTTCGAGGTCACCCCTCGGGATACAACTGATATGATATGATATGATATGTGTTTGATATGATATGGGCTCGTGGTTGAGGACTGACCTTTCATTTCTATATCTATTCGTTATCCTTTGTTATGCCTTATGATATTCCCATTTGCACCTTATGATTATGCTACCTTCGTTACTTAACCTTCGATTATTCGTTTGTTATATATATCTGTTCACTGGGCTTTTTAAGCTCAGCCGCGTTTTCTTTCCATGCGGCAGGTAATTAAGCTAGGTGCTGGGATTCTTAGCTATGGGTTTGAGTGATGAGCGGATATGCGGACTTATGGCTTTAGTCATCTTAGTTTCTACTTCATTATGTTGACATTTATTAGACTCGGATTATGCTTATTTATGTCTTGGACTATTCCTTTGATTTCCTTTGAACTTATGTAATGTTTAAGCCGTGTTGGCTGGATTTTCCTTTGGTTATTTATATAAGACTTCCGTTGCTTTGTTATGTTCATTTTGTATGCTTTGATATGACACCATTTTGTAATACTTCTACCCTTATCGGGTTGGGGTGTTACAATTATGGTATCAGAGCTCCGGATTTACGACTTGTAGTCAGGACCTGTGACATATGGACCCTAAGCGTTATCCGTAGAGCTTAAGTGACTGGTGAGGTTTGGGTAGATTCTAGGTTCATTATCATCGTTTCCGTTCATGATCTTCATCTTATTTTCCTAACCTTTGCTAATCGTTTAATGAACTCTTCAGATGGTCCAAACTCGAAGGAACGGCGACGACAACGGGGATGGAAATCCTGATTTCGAAGCTTTTATTGCACGAGCTCTGGCCACTGCTATGCCCGAGCTCATTGCTACCATCACTCAGAATGTTCGAAATGGCGCTAGCTCTTCTGGTGGGGGTAATGGTGGGGGTGATAACCTACCTACACCCATTCATGTATGGATCGAGCGCTTCAACAAACTTAAGCCAATTCCTTTTCACTCGGCAGCTTCGCCTAATGAGGCAGAGGACTGGATCACGCACTTGGAAAAGCTTTTCAATGTGCTGGGTTGTGGTGATGATGTGAAAACCCGACTTGCTGCCTTCAAACTCGAGGGTGATGCCCTAAATTGGTGGAAGGCCTATCTCTTGTCCAAAAAAGAGAATTTTCTTGATACTTGTGCTTGGAATACCTTCAGGGGCATCTTCTACAAGCAGTATTTCCCTGAGTCGGAACAGCTACGATATGAGAGGGAGTACGAAGCCATTCATCAGTTGGATAAGGAAAATTCTCATGAGTATATGCAACGATTTATGAGGATGGTTGGGTTTGTAGGTGCTACAGTTGCTGGAGATGCTCGTCGTCAGGCTCGTAAGTTCAAATGGGGGTTAAAGAAGTGGGTGCTAGACAGGATGATCAACCATCAGTATACTGAGGTGGCTGCAGTTGCGGATGATGCCCGCAACATCGAGTTGTTGCATGAGGAGCAGGGTTACAACAAGAGGAACAGGGATGGTGACCGTATTCATCCTAGGGGTCGACAGGACCAGACTCAGGAGTTCAGGGGTAGACATGACCGTGGTCACGACCGTGGGCGTCAGGATACTAGGGCACATGGTTCTCAGAGGTACGACAGATCGGGAAACGACCGTCAGGGTCGTGATGGTGGGGGTCAACGTCAGGTTAGGGACCAATCTTATCGTGGTGGTCAGCAGGATCGTTCTTCTGGTTCGTCATATCAGCGGAGGCCCGCTAAGGTTTTGCCTCCTCCTCCACTTTGCAACACTTGTGGTAAGCCCCATTCGGGCGTTTGCTTCAAGGCCATAGGTGGTTGCTATGCATGTGGGTCTACTACTCATCGGGTGAAGGATTGCACTCAGGGGAAAGGGATCACTCCGGGAAACACGGCCAAACCAGCTCCGACTAAGGGCCGTGTGTTTTCTGTTACTCGGGACCAGGCAGCGAACACTCCAGGTACCATTACCGACATTATTCATATTGGTGATATTTCTGCTTTTACTCTATTTGATACCGGCGCTACGCATTCTATGATATCTACTTCGTTAATAAGGAAGTTAAATATGACACCCACACCTTTGTTAAACCGAGTCTCTATTTCCACCCCTATGAAAAACCAAGTACTTATTGATCGTGAGTATGTGGATTGTCCCTTACGTTTTGATGATGGTATTCGTTCGGCTAATCTTCTTCCTTTGGATATGATTGATTTCGATATTATTCTGGGTATGGATTGGTTGGCCTTACATAGGGCTACCATTGACTGCTATGCTCGAATTGTTATCTTTGGTAATATTCACCAACCTGATTTCGTTTATCATGGTGCTCAACCGCCTAAGTCGGTTAAGATCATCTCGGCTATGAAAGCTCGCACTCTCATTTCGCATGGTTTCCTTGGTTTTCTGGCATCCATTAAAGATACTTCTCTTGAAGTTCCTACCATCGAAAGTCTTTCTGTTGTACGTGATTTTCCCGACGTTTTCCCTGATGAACTCCCTGGTATTGCTCCGGCTAGGGAAGTTGAGTTTGGCATCGATTTGATTCCTGGTGCCGAACCTATATCTAAAGCTCCTTACCGTATGGCACCGATCGAATTGAAGGAGTTGAAAGAACAGTTGCAGGAACTGTTAGAGAACGGCTTTATTAGGCCCAGTGTTTCACCTTGGGGCGCACCGGTGTTGTTTGTTAAGAAGAAGGATGGTAGTATGAGGTTGTGTACTGACTACCGTGAGCTGAACCGTATCACTATCCGTAACCGTTATCCCCTTCCACGCATCGACGACTTATTTGATCAATTGCAAGGTGCAAAATTCTTCTCTAAGATCGATTTGAGGTCTGGTTATCATCAGTTACGTGTGAAGGAACAAGATGTTCCTAAGACCGCGTTTCGTACTCGCTATGGCCATTATGAGTTCTTGGTTATGCCGTTTGGTTTGACTAATGCACCAGCAGTTTTCATGGATCTTATGAACCGTGTTTTCCACGAGTACCTCGATAAGTTTGTAATCGTCTTCATCGATGACATCCTTGTGTATTCTAAGAGTGAGGCTGAGCACGAGCAGCATCTTCGTATAGTATTGGAGACTCTTCGGCAGCAGAAGTTGTATGCAAAATTTTCTAAGTGTGAATTCTGGCTGAGTCAAGTTGCTTTCCTTGGTCACGTTGTGTTTGCTGATGGTATCAAGATGGACACATCTAAAGTCGAGGCTATCACAAAATGGCCGAGACCTACTACAGTGACGGAAGTGAGAAGTTTCCTGGGCCTTGCTGGTTATTACCGTCGTTTTGTTGAGGGTTTCTCTCGATTGGCGTTACCTTTGACGCAATTGATGAGGAAAGGGGAAAAGTTTGAATGGACGGAGGAGCGTGAAAAGAGTTTCGAGGAGTTGAAACGTAGATTGGTTTCTGCGCCTGTTTTGACACTTCCATCGGGTTCCGGAGGTTTTCAGATTTATAGTGACGCGTCAAAGAAAGGGTTGGGTTGTGTATTGATGCAGCATGGTAAGGTGATTGCCTATGCTTCGAGGCAATTGAAATCGTATGAGGAGAACTATCCTACGCATGATTTAGAGTTGGCTGCGGTGGTTTTTGCCTTAAAGATTTGGAGGCATTACTTGTACGGTGAGTCGTGTGATATCTTTACTGACCACAAAAGTTTAAAGTATATCTTCACACAAAAGGAGCTCAATATGAGACAGCGGAGATGGCTAGAGCTTCTTAAGGATTACGACACTAACATCCAGTATCACCCGGGTAAGGCTAATGTGGTTGCTGATGCATTAAGCCGAAAGTCGGGTATGATTGCTAGTTTGGAGATTGAACCCAGGGTTCTTCACGATCTTGAGTTGATGGATGTGGAGTTTTGTTTTCGAGGTTATGATGGTTATTGGGCGAGCTTGAAGGTTGAGTCCAACCTTATATTGCGGATTAAGGAAGCTCAGAAGGATGATGGTGAGCTTTGGTCTATAGTTCAGAATATTGAGGCGGGTAAGCAGACTGAGTTCAGTGTTGATGGTTTCGGCGTTGTATGGTATGAGGGTCGACTTTGTGTTCCGAATGATCTTGCTTTGCGTGAAACTGTTTTGTCGGAGGCTCATAGTTCCCCATTCACTATTCATCCTGGTTCTACCAAGATGTATCGGGATCTTAAGCAGCATTTCTGGTGGAATGGTATGAAACAGGATGTGGCTTTGTATGTTTCTAAGTGTATGACCTGTCAGCAGGTCAAGATAGAGCATCAGCGGGCTAGTGGTCTACTTCAGCCATTGGAGATTCCTACCTGGAAGTGGGAAGAGATCTCTATGGATTTTGTCACCGGTTTGCCTCTCACTCGTAAAAGACATGATGCGATTTGGGTGGTCGTTGATCGGCTAACCAAGTCTGCTCATTTCTTACCCATTCGTATGACTGATCGTGTTTGTAGATTGGCAGAGATTTTTCAGCAAGAAATTGTTCGACTTCATGGTACCCCAACAGCGATTGTGTCAGATAGAGATCCTCGTTTCACGTCTTGTTTTTGGAAGAGTTTGCATAAGGCTTGGGGCACTCGTCTTAAGTTCAGTACGGCGTTTCATCCGCAGACAGATGGTCAGTCAGAGAGGACCATCCAGACCTTGGAGGACATGTTACGTGCATGTGCTTTAGAGTGGACCGGGAGTTGGGATGAGTATTTATGCTTGGTGGAGTTTTCCTACAACAATAGTTGGCATGCTAGCATCAAGGCTGCACCTTATGAACTGTTATATGGGAGGAAGTGTAGAGCACCTATTTGTTGGGACGAAGTAGGTGAGCATTTGATTGAGGGACCTGAGATTATTGAGGTCACTAATGAGAAGGTGGCAGTTGCTAGGGAGAAGTTGAAGGAGGCTCGTTCGCGGCAAAAGAGTTATGCAGATAAACATCGTCGTGATTTGGAGTTTCAGATTGGTGATCGGGTATTTTTGAAAGTGTCGCCTTTTCGGGGTGTGAAACGTTTTGGAATCAAGGGCAAGCTCAGTCCTCGATTCATCGGACCTTTTGAGATTCTCGAGCGTATTGGGGAGGTTTCCTATCGTCTAGCTCTACCTCCTCAGTTATCTCATGTTCATGACGTGTTTCATGTATCTCTGCTGCGGGGATACAACTACCATCCGTTACACGTGGTTTCCCATCCCTTGGATCAGATTCAGCCAGATATGTCCTTACCGGAAGAACCCGAAGCTATTTTAGATCGACGAGATCGAATCACGAGAACCAAAGTAATTCCGTTTGTTAAGATTCTTTGGAAGAATCACCCAGAGCGTGAAGCTAGCTGGGAGACCGAGGAATCTATGCGAGCTAGTTATCCACATTTCTTTTCATCATCGGGTATGTCTTCGTTTATTGCTTCGTTTCCTTTTCAATTTTCGAGGACGAAAATTTTCTTTTTAGAGGGGAAGAGTTGTAAAACCCTAAAATCTAAATCGCGTGAAATGACAATTTTGCCCTCCAATTTAAAAATTATATAAACCGGGAAATACTTCAACATCGTTAAACAAATTATATCATCCATAATCTATATACATTATGAAAGTAATATACTTATGATATAAAATTAAAAGAACCTAAATGATTAAACCTAAGTAACAATTAAAAGTATCATTATGTACACATATTAATTTGGACTACAAAGAGGACTAGATGCATGATAATTAGATAAGAATGGAAGTTATGAATTGGTCTTCCTTTCCCCCCCCCCCCCATGACCGGCCTAATGAGGCTCCCCCTCATTAACTCTCAATCAATTATAATCAATCCCATTTATCCTTCTCTCTTCATTTCAAAAATACAAGAAAACCCTAAAGTGTTTCTCTCCTCTCCATCTTGGCGGCCACCACTTATTTTTCATCATTTGATCCGATTTTCATACAAAACAAAGGTTCTTTGGAGGCTAGTGATAGTGTATGATCGATTGGTGTACGTGGGGATTGTGTTTGGTTCGAAAAGGAGCTTGTACGTGGGGTGTTAATTGTAGCCGTGGGTTTGTGTAAGCCTAGGTGGCTTGGTTTTGATTTTTGGTGCTTTGATTCTTGTTCCTTGTCACGTACACGCTACGAGGGTAACGTATAATCATCTCACATCTTTTCCTTTGTGTTTCTCTTCCAATTCGTGGCCTTGGATTGTGATTCTAGGGCTTGTTTGTCGAATATAACACATAAAATCATGATCTCTTTTGTTACATGAAATGATAAAACAAGTGTACATTAAAACCTTGATTATTAACCTAATGTAATCCTAATGATATATGATGTATAAATGAATATGAAACTGAATTTGGTGATCTTTTTATGTCGACATAATTGTGGATTTGGGAAGGGTTTAATGTTCTTGTAAAACTAAACGAATACGTATGTGATTAATGGATTGGATAACAAATGATTTACGGGCTTGTTTTCATTTGTATATGGGGCGTACTATATATTATTTTGGAAAGGATGATTCGAATGAAAATGTTATCACATAAGGTGTATTATAATCTTGTAATAATCGAGCTAGAATGGTTTAAAACGAATACGTAATCATAATCTAAAACTATGGTTGGTAATTACTTGATTTAATAAAGTTAAGGGGTTGTTTTGTAAATTATGAAACTTGATGGGTTAACTTGTTAATATTGTAACTAAATGGATTTAATGAGTAAAATGAATAAACTTGCTATATTTACACTTTTAACCCTATACTTTACATTATTGACATTTTAAACCCTAAACTTTTGTAACTTGTCATAAATGATCCTTAAAACATATTAATACTCATTTTCATTATTTAACTTTAGATAAGTGACTAAACTTACTAAATATGGAAACCTGCTAAATATGGAAACCTGCTAAATATGGAAACCTGCTAATTATGGAAACCTGCTAATTATGGAAAGTTACTAAAATAGAAAGTTTCCTAAAATAGAAAGTTACTTAAAAGGGAAAGATTACTAAAACGGGAAACTTACTAAAAATGGAAAGCCGTTTTAAACGAGTGTTTCTGATTCTTATAGAACGTTATTTAATTCATATAGGTTCCGGGCGACGGGATTGATCTCTTTCTTGATTTTACTTTCTTTGTGACTTGCTTCGAATAAGGTACAGATATTCTGACCTTATCTCTTAAGGTTTTTCGTGATTCTTATACATCTTTCGATATTAGCTTGAACTGTTACGTTGTACTCTAAGCCTCATGATTAGGGCTTCCCTATGACTTTGCTATGCTCCCTTTGATATGAACCTTTGATATGAACCTTTGATATGAACCTTTGATATGAACCTTTGATATGAAACTTTGATATGAAATCTAATATGAACCCTTATGATATGTATATGCTTTGACCCTTCAGTCTGATACCCGAGCCAAAATATGTTTCCTAGTCAGGAAGGTAACCTGACCGTGTCATTGATGCACCAATGGCATGACTTTAGTGTGGTTGAGTGATGTTCCACACCGTCCCCATTTTGATATGATTATGAGCTCACTATATGTTTATGATTTGGCCATTATATGTTCTGGGGGGCGTATGGATGCATCCTAGATATGATATGTTTCGAGGGATTTAATCTGATTGGAGCTTTGTCTGGTGAATGATGTCGGGTGCAATCCGCGGCTTCACATTTCTGGGAGTTGATCACTCCATTATTACTTGAGGTCTCCCCTCTTATATATGGTATTTCGAGGTCACCCCTCGGGATACAACTGATATGATATGATATGATATGTGTTTGATATGATATGGGCTTGTGGTTGAGGACTGACCTTTCATTTCTATATCTATTCGTTATCCTTTGTTATGCCTTATGATATTCCCATTTGCACCTTATGATTATGCTACCTTCGTTACTTAACCTTCGATTATTCGTTTGTTATATATATCTGTTCACTGGGCTTTTTAAGCTCAGCCGCGTTTTCTTTCCATGCGGCAGGTAATTAAGCTAGGTGCTGGGATTCTTAGCTATGGGTTTGAGTGATGAGCGGATATGCGGACTTATGGCTTTAGTCATCTTAGTTTCTACTTCATTATGTTGACATTTATTAGACTCGGATTATGCTTATTTATGTCTTGGACTATTCCTTTGATTTCCTTTGAACTTATGTAATGTTTAAGCCGTGTTGGCTGGATTTTCCTTTGGTTATTTATATAAGACTTCCGCTGCTTTGTTATGTTCATTTTGTATGCTTTGATATGACACCATTTTGTAATACTTCTACCCTTATCAGGTTGGGGTGTTACAAGTAATATCATGGGAGGCATAAGCTTGAATCTTAAAGCCCTTACCATTTTTGATGGAGGGAAGTAGTTGCGTAGCAACATACTACAGACAAATATGACGGGTCTAACGGGTCCCGTTAGGTTCAATGAAGACAAATCTATGATAAACCCCTGCTTTGATATCGTCAACATCATACACACATATGGACGCTTAGTTGGATACTGGTCTAACTCTTCTGGACTATCCGTTGATGTCAAACCATCTAACATTTCTTCTTACAACCAAAAATTAAGAGGTGTAGTATGGCCTGGGAACACAAAAGATAAACCTCGTGGATGGCAGTTTCCAAATAATGGTAGACCTTTGAGGATTGGAGTTCCCTTAAGAGTTACTTTTAGGGAAATGGTTATGCAAGTCAACGATACTAAACAAGTTGGTGGTATTTGCATAGATGTCTTCAACGCCGCCCTAAAGTTGCTTCAATACCCACTTCCTTACGAGTTCATCGTCTATGGGGATGGTCAAAAAAATCCAAGCTACTTGGACCTTGTAAACAAGGTTGCATCTAAAGTGAGTAAAGGTTATTATCATACATAGATATTGATGTTGGCTACAGATTAGTTGGCCACTCATATTTATATATGTTTTTGGCAGGTATTTGATGCTGCAATCTGTGATATTACCATCATAACTAACCGTACCAAGGCTGTGGATTTCACACAACCGTATATAGGGTCTGGCCACGTTGTAGTTGTCCACATAGATAAACCAGATTCCAGTTCTTGGGTTTACGTGCAACCATTTAGTCTGCAGTTATGGTCTGTCATTGCTCTTCTCTTTCTCTTTGTTGGAGGTGTTGTGTGGTTATTAGAACACAAGCACAATGACCAATTTAGGGGCCCGCCAAGGAAGCACATTGTCACCGCAATGTGGTGAGCTATGACACATTGAATTATTAATTGCTTCATTTGGTTTCAACCTTTAAGATTGAACAAGTTACTTTTATGTTTCAGGTTTACTTTCTCAACTATGTTTTTCGCGCAGAGTAAGCATCAAAATTTTTAATAATGTTATTAATGTATTAAATTCTTTTTTAGAAACTTAGTCAATCTGGGTGTGTAGTGACTCGGTCATTAATGAGTTGAATGTGTCAGGAGAGAACACGGTGAGCACCCTTGGTCGTATGGTTGTGTGCATCTGGCTTTTTGTAGTTCTAATTGTAAACGCGAGCTACACTGCTAGCTTGACATCAAATTTAACCGTGAAACGACTAAAATCTCCCATTAGTGGAATCGAATCTTTGATCATAAGCAACGAGCTTATTGTATTTCAAGTGGGGTCCTATATTGAAGATTATTTGGTGAAAGAATTTAACATTCCAAAGTCAAGACTTGTTGCTCTTGGCTCACCAGACGAATATGCTGAGAAGCTCTTGTCGGGAACAGTGGCTGCTATTGTCGATGAAAGGCCATACGTCGATTTTTTCCTTTCAAACCACTGTGACTTCCAGATTGTTGGCAAAGAGTTCACAACCAGTGGGATGGTTTTGTAAGTACTAAATTGTTTAGTTGACTTTAATCAATTTATGGCAGTGCTTCAGCTGACTGCTTACATGATCGTTTGATGTGATAATTTAAAATTTCAGGCATTTTCGAGGGACTCCCCTTTGGCTGTTGATATGTCAACTGCCATATTAAAATTAACAGAAACCGGAGAGTTTAAGAAGATTCATGATAATTGGATCAACAAACGAGCATGTGGCCCACAAAGCTCCTTATTAGTATCTACCCAAGTTCAACTAAAAAGCTTTTGGGGATTGTTTGTGATATTTGGACTAGTATGTGTTGTTGGTGTTCTTATACATTTGTGTATGACACTTTACAAATTCAGAAGACATCCGCATCATGCAGCCATGAACCGATCGCAACAATGGTACCGTTCGGCACACCTGCAAAGATTCATCAAGTTTGTGGATGAGAAGCAAGAGGTAATGCTCAACAAGTTAGAGAGAAAGAGGAGGGCGTCTGGTAATGTTTGATGACACTATTATGTACTAAGTAATTTATGTTTTGTTCAAAGTAATATACATACTAAATATACTGATTATCATAGGAGAAAATAGAAGATGCCTATATGAATTAATATAGCTAATATATTTGATGATAAAAGCTATGTATTGCTTC
Organism: Chrysanthemum seticuspe; assembly: GCA_019973895.1. Classification (NCBI taxonomy): domain Eukaryota; kingdom Viridiplantae; phylum Streptophyta; class Magnoliopsida; order Asterales; family Asteraceae; genus Chrysanthemum; species Chrysanthemum seticuspe. The sequence continues at coordinate 121,634,042 of BPTQ01000006.1, read as the reverse complement.
AATGAGGTTGTAGCCTTTCATTTGTTGAAATGGGCAGACACATAGTAAATAAATATCTTGGCATTTTGATATGCTTATGACCTGTATGCGCACAAGGTCGAATTTGAGAAGGGGAGAAGCTTATTGATGTTGCTTAACTGCATTGATCATAACACGATAAGGTCAAAACATGTGGTATGGGTAAAGATCTTGTTAAGAGCTTAATTAGTAGCTTGTTTTGTGAGAAAAAAAGGGATAATTACATGCAAATGGAGCTAATTTATCACTTTTCCGAAATCTGTGCAGCCATCTTTTTGTGCTTTTATATATGTCATACTTTTGAATTCCGTCTATTGTGCGTATTTGGATCTTTTTGAGGATGTATAAGCGCCAAATGAGTGATAGGTTGAGAAAAATAATCTTGTGATTCATCTTAAATTAAGTTAACCACCAAAGTTGTTCGTATATAAATGATATTAATTTCTGTAGTTTTTTTCTTATGTGAAAAGCAGTTATCATTCCTCGTCTAATGGTTCAGAAAGCGGCAAAGACAGATAGTGTTAAGTTTTCTTAGTTCGCGAATCATGCTACTTGGATGAACAATATATTGATAAAACAATATGAGTATGCACAAACTGATGTGTGCAGGGACTCGGTATCAAACAGAGGGTGGGATGTTTATGTAAAAGACACTTTATTAATATTATTCCACACTAAAATACAATACATGTACATGAGTATTTATACTATGTCAATCGGTGCCATGTGAACCAATGTGACTCTTCCTAAAAGGGCATGTATCTAAGCGACACAACCCTTCACAAATTTACAGAATTTTAACTAATAAAACTAACTAACAGGTACAATGTTTCTAATCTACACTATTGGTCCTTCTACTTTCAAGAACTTATGATTCTTGATTATTTCAAGTCCAACATTCACTCCCCTAATCAAGAATCATAAACTTCACTCTGTTTCTTGTCCATCTTCGATTTACAGTCTCGTTCCTTCTTTACTTCATTCTCTTTTGAAGTTCTAATCGCCTTTACTTGTTCTTTCTTTCATGTGTTGCCTTTTATCGTTCCATGGATCATCGTCTTTGTTCTTAACTTCTTCATGTGATCCATCCTAACACCAAACCTGTCCATTACTTTTTCTTGTGTTCCATCCCTAACTGCTCCATCCTGTGTAGACCCTGTCCACACCCTGCAAGCCTTGTGGGTCTCTAATTTTCTGTAGTTCAACTGCTTCTTCCCACTTCTTCTTTTGGCTTCTCTTCTTGCAGCGCTTTGGTAACCATTATCAAGCCTATGAACCGTTTTCTTGCCATGTCTTATTCCCGCCATATGCGTAAGACATCTCTCTTCTGGAACGTCTCTTCTTGCAACATCCTTCTTTCTTTTCTGCCCAACAGTAACGTGTCCATGATCATCTTCATGTTCCGTTATCGGGTCTTCTTCTTCTTCAAAGTGATATCTTCCTTGACTGCAATTGATCTCGCAAACATTCTTCCACAGGTTTCTTAGTTTTTCTTCCTCCAGGATCTTTAAACCATGGGCTCTGATGCCATGTTAAGTTTTCTTAGTTCGCGAATCATGCTACTTGGATGAACAATATATTGATAAAACAATATGAGTATCCACAAACTGATGTGTGTAGGGACTCGGTATCAAACAGAGGGTGGGATGTTTATGTAAAAGACACTTTATTAATATTATTCCACACTAAAATACAATACATGTACATGAGTATTTATACTATGTTAATCGGTGCCATGTGAACCAATGTGACTCTTCCTAAAAGGGCATGTATCTAAGCGACACAACCCTTCACAAATTTACAGAATTTTAACTAATAAAACTAACTAACAGTTACAATGTTTCTAATCTACACTATTGGTCCTTCTACTTTCAAGGACTTATGATTCTTGATTATTTCAAGTCCAACAGATAGCGCTGGAATGGTAATTAAAGGCTTTTGAACGATCATGCTAATCATTTGATGACATGCATATCAACAATTCAATGGAGAAACATTGAAACATAGGCCTCACTTTACGTGGGCACGACGATATTCTTATCTCCCTTGAAGATTGGCTTCTTTGATTATCAAACTGAAATTAAAGGGCTCAACTACAATATGAATAAAAGACATGCTAGCAGATTATCATATTAATTAGGTATCTTTTTGGTAGCATTAGCAAGCAAGTCACCTCTAATTAAAGCTTACATGTGTCATTTTTTTTATATATTAAACTGATTGTGGATGTTTGTCTCTTTTTTGTTCTTTCTTTTCTTCTCAATGGGATTGCATTTCATCAACTCTACTAAATTGTTTTATTCTCCCCGCCCTATGTTAAATTTTGGGGTAATAATCTGTGGCAAACATGTCATTCTATCAATTGCTAATGACTTTCAAGTTATGTTCATTGCAGGCATATTACAGGGGTTAATAAATGGTTTAAAGTTCCTAGAAGTTCATTTCTGCTGAAGCCTTTCTCTCATTTCTACTGATGCGTCTTTTATAGCCGTTAGAGGGGTCTTTGTGTATCTTTATCTCCTATTTAATAAGTCCCTTAATCTAGGGTTAGAAACAACTAGATGTGCAGTCATTGTCTCACATTTCTCTTCTTTCAGATCATTATACTGATCTTATTTCTTCTTTGTATTTGTCTGGTTATTGTCTCATTCACATTAACCTAATCTTGTAACACTTCGAATACTATTGCTGGTTTAATCTAAGCCGACTATTGAGGCTTAGGTTTGAATAAAGTATTGTTGTGAATCTATTGTTGCTGATACTTTCGTACATGGTATCAGAGCTTCAGGCTCATAATCATTGTTGATTCACCATCCAAGGGTTTCTTTGTAGAAACTTGAGGACATCTCTTTAGCAACAAAACTGGTGGTTTGGGGTTATTGCTACTGGCGTAATCACTGGTTATTTTCTATTCACAATTAGCCCTAGACTAAGTGAATCTAGGGTAATTGTGATTTGTTCTTTCCGCTGCATATTGCTCTGTAAGTTTAAGTCTACTCTTTTTCTTCAAACAAACAGTACTTAAGTTTTTGTGGGTGAAAATGGGTAGACTAACATCTTGATCTTCCACCTCTGAGTGGTATGAATACCTGCTCTGGTTTACCCCAGTCCACAGGCTTGGTGCTTGTTGTTTCTTAATTACAAAGTCTTATTTATTTCTTTATTTGTCTATCTGCTCTAGTTATTATCTCTGTCTGTGTTATTTGTCTGTCTTATTGTTTGTATTATGGCTGTTGGTGATGATAATACTGGTGGTGGTGGTGGTGGTTCTTCCACTGAGAAAAGCTTATCCTTTGGTGATGCTTTGTATTTACACCCTAATAACACCAATGGTACTCCTATTATTTCCATCAAACTCACTAGAACTGAAAATTATAAAATATGGAATATGACCATGACCTTTGCCTTAAGGAATCATAATAAGTTAGGGTTTATTGATGGTACTTGCATAAGAGATGACTCAAATCCTAGTCTTGCTAATCAATGGGATACCTGTAACTCTGTTGTGGTTACTTGGATTCTTAACTCTCTCAGTCCTGAGCTATTTGTTGGTGCTATCTATGCTAAAACTGCTTATGAAATGTGGAATGATCTTAAAGATACTTATGATAAGGTTGATGGTTCAACCATTTTTAATTTACATAAAAATATAAACTTTCTTAGTCAAAGTGGGTCCTCTCTTGCTGATTATTACAACAACCTTAACTCTTTATGGAAACAATTTGATTGTATGATTAGCTTGCCTCCCTGCACTTGTGAGGCTGCAAAACATTTTGAAAAACACAATCAGCTAATCAAATTAATGCAATTTCTTATGGGTCTTGATGACTCCTATGTTCCCATCAGAAGTAATATTTTAACCAGAGATCCTTTGCCTAATGTCAAAACTGCCTTCTCTGTTGTCTCTGGAGAAGAATCTCACAGAAATGTTTCGTCTGGGAATAGCTCTGCTAAACCCAATGCTACAGCTTTTGCTGCAAAAACTTCTGATGGTGGAGAATTTTTTGATAACAAAAAAGGATTTAACAACAACACTTTTAATAAAGGTTCTGGTTTTAATGCTGGTAATAGCTCAAACAACAGAGGACTAAACATGAATCTCAAATGTACTAACTGCAAAAAACCTGGTCACACTGTTGATAGATGTTATAATCTTGTTGGTTATCTTGCTGGATATGTCAAAAGGAACTTTAATGCTAAACCTGTCAGCAGTAACAATGTTTCCACTGATGCTAATCATATCACTGATAATAGAGCTAGCAACTCCCCTGTCTCTTTGTCAAATGAACAGCTCTCCAGACTTATGAGTCTTCTTAATGACAACAATGTGTCCTCTGTTAATGCCAACATGGCAGGTAAAATTTTTTCAGGAACTTTCTTTAACGGCAGTGTCAAGTTTAATATAAACTTCAACAAATTTTTTAACAACAACACAAAAACCTTATCTGGAAACATCAGTCTTGGTTGGATTGTTGACTCTGGTGCAAATCAACACATGACTGTATCTACAAATTTTTTAATTAATGTTGTTGACATTTCAAATCTTGGTCTAACTGTTGGACATCCCAATGGTACTCAGGCCTTAATTACTAAAATTGGTGATTTAAAGGTCAATAATGACCTAACTCTTTTTGATGTTCTGGTTGTTCCTGAGTACAATGTCAGTCTGCTGTCTGTTCATAAGATTGCTAGAGACAACAAGATGTTTGTTGGGTTTAATGAATCTAATTGCTATATACAGGATTTACATCAAAAAAGGATTGTGGGGATTGGTAAACAATGCAATGGGCTATATATGTTTGATATTGATTCTACATGTAAGATTACTTCTAATAATTGTATTTCTGTTTGTCATGTTTCTAGAAATCTCTGGCATCAAAGACTTGGTCATCCCTCTGACCAAGTCCTACATATACTTAAATCCACTCTTAAACTTGATAGTACCTCTGAATCTGACCATCTTTGTGATACTTGCAATAAAGCTAAACAAACCAGGGAACCATTCCCTCTAAATGAACATAAATCAACTAAAATTGGTGAACTTGTTCATCTAGATGTATGGGGACCATATAAAGTCACTAGCAGAGATGGTTACAAATTTTTTTTAACTATTGTTGATGACTATTCTAGGGCAGTCTGGGTTTATATGCTTAAGGGAAAGGATGATGTTTATGTTTCCATTGTTAACTTTACTCATATGCTATCAAATCAATTTGAACACAATGTTAAGATATTCAGAAGTGATAATGGGACAGAATTTGTCAATAACAAACTTCAACACTTCTTTCATGAAAAAGGAATTTTACATCAAACCTCTTGTGTTTACACACCACAACAAAATGGTATTGCAGAAAGGAAACATAGGCATCTCCTTAATGTGGCTAGATCCCTTATGTTTCAGGGGGAATTACCTCTATATCTTTGGCCTGAATGTGTTCTAACTGCTGTATATGTCATAAACAGGTTACCCTCTTCAGTGTTGTCTGGCAAGTCTCCCTTCTCCTTTGTGTATGGGCATGACCCTTCACTCTCTCTCCTTAGAGTCTTTGGCTGCTTATGTTATGCCACCATTCTCAACATCTCTGATAAATTTGGTAGTAGGTCTGAGAAAAGTGTCTTTATTGGTTATTCAAATGAGAAAAAAGGTTATAAACTTTTGAGTTAAGAAACAAAAAATATCTTTTATTCCAGAGATGTCAAATTTTATGAAACTGTTTTTCCCTTCAAAATGAAAAATTCTTTGTCAAAACCTTTTGTTGAAACTTATGTGCCTAAAGATTTAAATTACAAATAAGTCCCAATGATGAAGGGAGAGTGACATCCTATGAAGATGGCACAGTGTTGGGTCATCCTACTAGGGATGGTGAACCTGTTGCAACTTCCATAGATGATAATACACACCCAGCAGGATGTGATTCATGTAATACACACCCTGAGGGCACTGTATCACATGAATCACATCCTGCTGATGTATCTTCTGATTCTGCTGGTACATCTTCTGATTCACATCAGAATTCTGAACAAGAAGAAGGCTTGCCAGCCACTACTGCTAGAAGGTCAACCAGAGTTTCTAAGTTGCCCAGTAATCTTAATGACTTTATTGTTGAAGGGAAAGTTAAATATGGTGTTGAAAAGGTTTTTAATTACTCTAACCTTAATAAAGATAATTACTGCTTTGCTTCTAGTCTTAATAAAAGTATTGAACCTACCTGTTATGAAGAAGCTATCCTTGACAGTATTGGGTTGATGCTATGAACTCTGAAATTGAGGCCTTAAATGAAAATCATGCTTGGGATATAACTGATCTACCTCCTAATAGAACTCCCATTGGTTACAAATGGATCTTTAAAATCAAATATAAAGCCAATGGTGAAGTTGATAGATACAAGGCTAGATTAGTTGCTAAAGGTTATAACCAAAGGGAAGGAATAGACTATGATGAAACTTTTTCTCCTTTTGTGAAAATGTCTACTGTTAGATGTCTTATTGCCTTAGCTGTGAAAAACAAATGGCCTCTTTTCCAACTTGATGTTAACAATGCTTTTTTGTATGGAGATCTTGATGAGGATGTCTATATGACCATCCCTAAAGGGTTCTGTAATGAGAACAATAAGAATAAAGTTTGTAAACTTGTCAAGTCTCTATATGGCCTTAAACAAGCTCCCAGGAAATGGAATGAAAAACTTGTTAGTATTTTAAAAGAAAATAACTTTGTTCAATCTGTCAATGATCACTCTTTGTTCACCAAAACAGAGAATAACAAGTTTATTGCTCTACTTGTTTATGTGGATGATATTTTTCTTACTGGAAACTGCATTGATGAGATAAACCTATTCAAAGAGTTTCTAAAATCAAAATTTCATATCAAAGACTTGGGAAACTTAAAATATTTTTTTGGCATTGAGGTTCTAAAAACTGGGAATGACATATGTCTCACCCAAAGAAAATACTGTCTTGAACTCCTCAAAGAATTTGGTCTCCTTGGGTGCATACCTGTGTCCACTCCTATGGAACCCAACTCTGTTCTTCCATACATACCCACTACTGATGATCCCTTACTTGTCAACATCACTGGTTATCAGAAGTTACTTGGGAAACTTATTTATCTCACCCATACAAGACCTGACATCTCATACTCAGTTCATTGTCTGGCACAATATATGCATTCTCCTATGAAATCTCATCTAGAATGTGCCCTCAATGTTCTGAGATATCTAAAAGGAGCTCCAGGAAAAGGTCTAAGGTACAATTTCAGCAACTCTGAAAACCATCTTGAAGGGTATAGTGATGCAGACTGGGCTAAATGCAAGAAAACCAGGAAATCTGTTACAGGTTATTGTGTTTTCTTTAATGACTGTTTGATCTCATGGAAAAGCAAAAAACAAAACACTCTTTCAAAATCTTCCACAGAATCAGAGTATAGATCTATGTCTACTGCTGCATGTGAAATTATTTGGATTCAAAAAATCTTAAAAGATCTAAAAGTAGATATCAATCTCCCTATTAATCTTTTTTGTGATAACAAATCTGCTCTGCAACTTGCTGTCAATCCTGTTTTTCATGAAAGATCAAAACATTTTGAAATTGATGTTCACTTCATCAGGGAAAAAATTGCAAGAGGTGTGATATGTGTCTAAAAACACATATATTTTACCTTGTTTAAACCCACAGAAAGGATCAAAAGCACACAAATGACTATATAAATGTTACAAATACGAATGTGTTTTTATGTGTTACAAGTGCAAAAGGATTGAAAACTGATGAAAAACAACAAAGTTTACATAATTTACAGTTTCAGTCCCTAAACTTTCATAAATTGGCAAAACTAGTCCTTGGTAATTCAAAACTCGTAAAATATCATTAAAGGTCCTTGGGGATTCACAAGTTGTTAGAAATAGTCCTTTGAAGTTAAAGTTGCATATTTACAACTTTGGTCCCTCAACTTTGAAAATTGTCAAAAATGGTCCCTGGGTTATATAAAATGGAAAATTAATAAATATAACCCTTGTACTATTCATATATGGCATAATCGGTCCTTGTGATAACTTTGGAATATTGGCAGGTTCAGTCCCTCATTTTCAGAATATTGCAAAAATGGTCCTTGTGATATAAACTACAAACCAAATGGACCTTTTGTATTATCAGCCCAACAAACAACCCAGCCCAATCCCTTATAAATAATACCAGGGTCAACCTCAGTCAAACCCACCTTTCTTCTTTCCCTTCACATACACCACTGTAAACCAAAACCACCCTCCACTGCTCCAAAACCACCACCACCTGTCCACCAGCCCTTCTACCTGTCTCCCCAGCTGTCTACCCACTACCTTCCACCTCCACATCCACCCAAAATTCCGTAATTGCAAAAACCTGCTCAAGACTTTTGGCGCCAAAAAGCAAAATCAAGGGTTGGGATCGTTTTGACTAAATCAAGGGCCAAGAATGATGAGAGAAGACTTTGTGAGAGCTATAAAAGAGAAAGAAGACAGAAGAAATAAGTGTCCCAGTTTTTAGACCATTTCTTAGAGTAACTTTAAAATCGTTTTTCAAGTTTAATGTAAAAGTTTGCTGGGTTTTGTAATTTCTGTATTGTACAAGTTAATTAAGTTATAATTCAAGTGTTTTTGTTAAGAAATTTCAAGTTTGCAGCCTTAATTCATTTTCCCGCCAAATTTGTTCATTGTCATTTTTTACGTTTTAATCTGTTACAATGGTTCAAATAAGCTTTTTCAAGCTTATTCCAGCTTATTTAAGTGAATTAAAGCAGTTCCCTGTTCTGAATGGAAAGTTTCACACAAAGTCAACGAAAGTCAACTAAGTCAAAGTTGCAGTTTCATGGGTGACATGGTTCTGATTTGCTGCTATGGAATTGGATTTGGGTTAAACTTGATTCACTTTGTTTGATATCAGAATTAGATAGTGGTTACATTGATTTCAAAGGCATGTCATTATGACAGGACATTTGTAAGTCCAATTCTGTTTCTTCATTTCTTAATCAGTAGTATAGATTAGCTTTTGTTTGTTTAAATTAGATTATATAATCATTATATTTCTAGTATGTTTGGTAGTTAATTTGTTTAAGCTTAATCTGTCAATTTACATACTAAACTGTTGAGTTTTGCATTATTAGGATTTAGTAGTGAAAGTGTTTCAATGTTGTTAAATTTGTTTCTTCTAGTTAGATTTAAGTATTGTGCATCTGTTTCAAAGGTTAAATAAGCTTAGAACAGTGTTTTGATTAGTAAAAATTGCATTCCTATCCTAATAAGGGTGTTTGGATCAAGGTTGTTATCTGTGTTAGAGGATGATTCAGGAGTAAGGATCAGTTTTTTTAAGTCTAGTTATGCATTAGTAAGTCACTATAGTTCTTATTTTGTTGCTGCATTCACATAAAAGTTAAAATCATTTGTTTGCTTTATTTTCTTCACATCAGTTAAGCTCAAGGTTCAGGATAGCTTGCATTTAGATACAGATTATGTTAGGTTAACTAAATTAGGTCTTATTTCATCCTAATACATCATTTATAATCTGATTTATAGGATCTAAGTTCATATAAGTCAAACTTGTTTCACAATTAAAAAAGTCAAATTTCATAGAAACCCATTTTTGAATAAAATTGTGAATTTCATGTAGGACTTAATATTAGGATTAAAGACTTGTGCTTTTGGATATTTGTCATTCTGTTGCTTGTCTTCATCATAGTATTTTTTATAATTTTTAGTTAGTGATGTAAACTGCTTATTTGCTAGCTTCTTTTAAGCCCTTTTTCACAAAACTCCCGTTTTGCTTATTCCTTATTTCTGCTTATTCAGTGTGTTTTTCTTGTTGTTGTTGCTTATTCTAAGTTCCCATAACTTGTTTATAGCTTATTCAACCTTTGGTTCAGTAGTGGTAGCTTATTGAGGCTTTTAGCTTAATTTCAAGTGCTTATTCATATTAGTTGTGTGCCCAAATCATAGTTCCTGATCTTCAAAGTAGTTTCTGTCATTTTTCCTTGATTCTCAGTATTATTTTAGACTTATCTGGAAGTTTTCATATTTTTCACTGTTCATTTGCTATTTTTCTGCATTTAATGTCATTTTCTAGCATTTTTAATTAGCATTTAATCCAAATAAATCAGAAAAAGTTTAAAAAAATATGTTTTCAATTTTCATAGATTAAGATAAATATAAAAAGCCAAAAAAATATTTTTCCATAATTTTCTTAGTTTAAATAGTATTTTCTAGCATTTTAATTAGTTTTAAATAGTATTAAATTCATAATAAATAGATAAAAAGTGTAATAAATATATTTTCAGTTTTAAAATAAGTTTTATAATATTTTAGATTTTTCTAAATCATAATTTCACTTTTCTAGCTTTATTTCATATTTTTTTATATTTTAGGGTATTATTAAATAGTTAAAAATAGTTTTTAATTAATAATAATAAAATAAATAGTCATAAAAATAATTTTCTTTTTCTCAAAATTTTCTCTTATCATTAGTTTTGTAAAAATTTCATTTTTATATTTTTAGGATTAATACTGTTTCAATTTCACATTTTCTTTTGTACGTTACGTAGTTTTTTATTTAAACATACGCGCTTTAGGTTTTAATCGTTAATCGTTTTTAAATATAGAATTAAAATGACTTCAAAGTCTTAAATAGATTTAATTTCCTTAGTGTAATCAATCATAACCTTTTCCTGTTTAATATTCACCCGATCACGAATTCGTTCTATTACAGTGTTCACACCTCGTTGGGACTTAACGACCCGGGGATATAATTCTATACTCCCATGGATTTTAATTGTCTTTGGTCCTAGATTAGTTTGACTTTTATGGTTGACCATTCACAAGTGGTTGACTAATATAAAGATGACTAGTTTAGGGCCAATCAAAATTTGGCGCCGCTGCCGGGGATGTGTGCTGCGTACTACGAATTTGAAGCATCAGTGATTGTTGAATATACACCCATTGTATATTTACCATCTTTGTCCATATTTCCTTATTTTCATATAAAATCAAAATTATCGTGAAGTTAATTCGTTTGACTAATCGATTACCCAAAAAGATTTTCTTTCTTATATTTACAACATGTTTTTCAAAAATCCAAAAATATCCATATTTACCCTCTCACATCTTTGATTCTTCATTTCTTACCCTCTGGAACCCTTTGATTCTTTCTATGTCTTATCCTCACCTTTTTGGTTGTCAATTTTGTGGTGGCCCTCATAATGATGATAATTGTCTCAGTTTTAGCATGGTAGAGTCAGGAAATGGGTTTGTCTATAACCAAGATCCCTATTCTTACCATGACACGACTGATTTATTCCATCAGCTACCACATCATGAGATATTGACATATTTGTGTGAGTTTTGTGGAGGTCCTCACCAAGGATTTGAGTGTCAATCCGGAAACGCGTTTGTCTATGAACAATTTTCTGGTAACACTCCGGACTTTGGAAATGACCAAATTCCATATTATTCACATGACCAGCCACAACAATCATTTTGTTGTGAATACTGTGGAGGTCCTCACTTTAGCTCTGATTGTCAAACAAGGAGTCCATTTCCTTGTAACAATTACGACTCTTCGTATCATGACCAACCTCTACAGTACCAAATGAATCAGGCACCACCTCAGCCTAAGCCACTTCCTCAAAATCTTCTCCTTGATCTTTTGGATTTAGTGAAAGATTTAAAGGAATGTAAACATTCCCAAGATAATCCAAATCAAAAATCCATGGAAGAATTGTTAGCCGAAGAGCGGGCTGCTAAATTAGGTTCCCAGATTGCCAGTGAAAACTCTATTAGGGAATTAATTAAAATACAAAAAGCAGCCAAATCTAGCTCTCGATTCCGTTTCATTCCTGATGACAGTGATGATGAAGATACCCTTGATATTCGTCAATTTTGTACAGGTTCATCAAGTTCATCAGTTGAAATTCCTTCCATGAAAAATCAGGGAGAAAAGACTATGATGGAATTACTAGCAGAAGAACAAATGGAAATTATAAAACATATGTATGCTAGTCCTTCTCAACTCCCTCAGTCTGTTGTTATCACACCCGATATTCCCACTCACTCTCTAAACATGGGGGATGAGCATCTTGACACTGTTCCTGAAAAGGAATCGGACAAATTCATAAAGTCTAGTGTTGAGAACCTTGTCCCAATCCCGAGAGAGTCACAGGGAACTTCTGATCATATGTGTGATTCTCTTGCCCCTCTTGAGTGTTCAAAAGATCATATTGAAACTTTCTCTGATCTTAGCGACGATTGTGCTTCCTATGGAAACATCGAGTATGTTGAAGCATCACTTCCACAGTCTGATCCTCTTCTTGAGGAGTTCACCGATGAACTCACTCACATCATTCCACTTTCATCGGGAAGTGATGATGATCTCTTTGATTTCGAAGCCGATCTGGGAGAGATTCAAAGTCTCCTATATAATGATCATTCACTCACTTCTTATCCGAACAGTCCAGAAGAGAATGTTAATCACCTTGTTCCCGAAGCATTCAAAGCTACTTTCACCAATCCTCTATTTGAATTTGAATCTGAATTCACTTTAATTTCTGATAATTCACTCTTTGATATTCAGAACGAGGAAGGTGATGATTCCATAATAGAACAAGGGTTCACAGACTTACATCACGTGAATGATTCTCTTTACGAGGAGTTCTCCTTTGAACTCACTCATATCATATCTCCACCAGAGTATGATAACTTCCACTTTGATCATGACACACCCGGGATTTGTCTTGATCACGTGAGCTTAAATGATGAGATTCATAATACTGAAATTATGGATTCTCCTATGGATGAAGATGAGTTAGTCATGATTTTCATCATGACTTTCTTTCTTTTCTTCACCTATCCCGTGGCTTCTCCTGTTCTTCACTCCTTCGGGAATGAAGACATTATTTTTGACCCCGGAATTTTCATTTATCATTTGTGAGCCAGGTCTATGTATACCTCATCGGTGTGGAACTTTCACGTACTTCAATGTTTATACAAACATCTTGAATGAAAGTTCGATGGAGATTGACTCTTCCACTTACTTCCCCATGAATAAATTAATTCGGGGTCGAGTCAAGCTAGCGACTCAGTAATCAAAAATAGTATTTAAACATGGGTCTTCACCCGTGTGTACCACCCTAGTGTGGGGGAGTTGCCCCCCGCTGTTGTATATAAGTTTTCTAAAAAAAAAAAAAAAAAAAAAAAAAAAAATCAAATAATGGCCGTAGTATTTCCCTTTTACGTTCTATGTTTCGGCATAACCGCCGGTACTTTGAATGTTGAGGACAATATTCATTTCTAGTGTGGGGGGAATTCTCACGAATTTTATCATGTAATTATACCACCCAATTCCCCCATTTTTGGCCAAAATTATTTTTTGGAGTAAGTGTTTTGCACTTACTCAGCTTACGGTAATCAGTCCACCATGTCTAACCCACATAAGGATTGGCTAATCCAGGAGCAAACGGCTCTTGGTAAAGATATCTCAAATCCGTTGACGGTTTGCAATTTGCCCAAAATTGTATGGTGTTCAGCTCACCATATCTTTAATTAGTAAAGAGTTGGCTAGCCCGCAAGTTTATGGCTTGTGGTAAAGGCAGTTGGAAAGCCATAATTGGTAATCGACTCACCAAAGATAATATTGATAATTTATCTAAGAGTTGGCTAGTCCAGAAGCAAACGGCTTCTGGTAAAGACAAATCAAAACCGTTGAAAGCTGGTGATTTACTCAAAATCATTTGGTTATCATTGTACCAAGGTTCTTACTTGAGCTGAAACAATTGGCTACTCCAGAAGTAATGGCTTTTGGCAAAGAGATGAAATCCATTAATTTTTCATAAAAGATTGCTAGGGACTAGCAATAGTTTAGTGTGGGGGATTTGATATGTGTCTAAAAACACATATATTTTACCTTGTTTAAAGCCACAAAAAGGATCAAAAGCACACAAATGACTATATAAATGTTACAAATATCATTGGAATGTGTTTTTATGTGTTACAAGTGCAAAAGGATTGAAAACTGATGAAAAACAACAAAGTTTACATAATTTACAGTTTCAGTCCCTAAACTTTCATAAATTGGCAAAAATAGTCCCTGGTAATTCAAAACTTGTAAAATATCATTAAAGGTCCTTGGGGATTCACAAGTTGTTAGAAATAGTCCTTTGAAGTTAAAGTTGTATATTTACAACTTTGGTCCCTCAACTTTGAAAATTGTCAAAAATGGTCCCTGGTTTATTTAAAATGGAAAATTAATAAATATAACCCTTGTACTATTCATATATGGCATAATCGGTCCTTGTGATAACTTTGGAATATTGGCAGGTTCAGTCCCTCATTTTCAGAATATTGCAAAAATGGTCCTTGTGATATAAACTACAAACCAAATGGACCCTTTGTATTATCAGCCCAACAAACAACCCAGCCCAATCCCTTATAAATAATACCAGGGTCAACCTCAGTCAAACCCACCTTTCTTCTTTCCCCTCACATACACCACTGTAAACCAAAACCACCATCCACTGCTCCAAAACCACCACCACCTGTCCACCAGCCCTTCCACCTGTCTCCCCAGCTGTCTACCCACTACCTTCCACCTCCACATCCACCCAAAATTCCTTAATTGCAAAAACCTGCTCAAGACTTTTGGCGCCAAAAAGCAAAATCAAGGGTTGGGATCGTTTTGACTAAATCAAGGGCCAAGAATGATGAGAGAAGACTTTGTGAGAGCTATAAAAGAGAAAGAAGACAGAAGAAATAAGTGTCCCAGTTTTTAGACCATTTCTTAGAGTAACTTTAAAATCGTTTTTCAAGTTTAATGTAAAAGTTTGCTGGGTTTTGTAATTTCTGTATTGTACAAGTTAATTCAGTTATAATTCAAGTGTTTTTGTTAAGAAATTTCAAGTTTGCAGCCTTAATTCATTTTCCCGCCAAATTTGTTCATTGTCATTTTTTACGTTTTAATCTGTTACAATGGTTCAAATAAGCTTTTTCAAGCTTATTTAAGTGAATTAAAGCAGTTCCCTGTTCTGAATGCAAAGTTTCACACAAAGTCAACGAAAGTCAACTAAGTCAAAGTTGCAGTTTCATGGGTGACATGGTTCTGATTTGCTGCTATGGAATTGGATTTGGGTTAAACTTGATTCACTTTGTTTGATATCAGAATTAGATAGTGGTTACATTGATTTCAAAGGCATGTCATTATGACAGGACATTTGTAAGTCCAATTCTGTTTCTTCATTTCTTAATCAGTAGTATAGATTAGCTTTTGTTTGTTTAAATTAGATTATATAATCATTATATTTCTAGTATGTTTGGTAGTTAATTTGTTTAAGCTTAATCTGTCAATTTACATACTAAACTGTTAAGTTTTGCATTATTAGGATTTAGTAGTGAAAGTGTTTCAATGTTGTTAAATCTGTTTCTTCTAGTTAGATTTAAGTATTGTGCATCTGTTTCAAAGGTTAAATAAGCTTAGAACAGTGTTTTGATTAGTAAAAATTGCATTCCTGTCCTAATAAGGGTGTTTGGATCAAGGTTGTTATCTGTGTTAGAGGATGATTCAGGAGTAAGGATCAGTTGTTTTAAGTCTAGTTATGCATTAGTAAGTCACTATAGTTCTTATTTTGTTGCTGCATTCACATAAAAGTTAAAATCATTTGTTTGCTTTATTTTCTTCACATCAGTTAAGCTCAAGGTTCAGGATAGCTTGCATTTAGATACAGATTATGTTAGGTTAACTAAATTAGGTCTTATTTCATCCTAATACATCATTTATAATCTGATTTATAGGATCTAAGTTCATATAAGTCAAACTTGTTTCACAATTAAAAAAGTCAAATTTCATAGAAACCCATTTTTGAATAAAATTGTGAATTTCATGTAGGACTTAATATTAGGATTGAAGACTTGTGCTTTTGGATATTTGTCATTCTGTTGCTTGTCTTCATCATAGTATTTTTTATAATTTTTAGTTAGTGTTGTAAACTGCTTATTTGCTAGCTTCTTTTAAGCCCTTTTTCAAAAAACTCCCGTTTTGCTTATTCCTTATTTCTGCTTATTCAGTGTGTTTTTCTTGTTGTTGTTGCTTATTCTAAGTTCCCATAACTTTTTTATAGCTTATTCAACCTTTGGTTCAGTAGTGGTAGCTTATTGAGGCTTTTAGCTTAATTTCAAGTGCTTATTCATATTAGTTGTGTGCCCAAATCATAGTTCCTGATCTTCAAAGTAGTTTCTGTCATTTTTCCTTGATTCTCAGTATTATTTTAGACTTATCTGGAAGTTTTCATATTTTTCACTGTTCATTTGCTATTTTTCTGCATTTTATGTCATTTTCTAGCATTTTTAATTAGCATTTAATCCAAATAAATTAGAAAAGTTTAAAAAATATGTTTTCAATTTTCATAGATTAAGATAAATATAAAAAGCCAAAAAAATATTTTTCCATAATTTTCTTAGTTTAAATAGTATTTTCTAGCATTTTAATTAGTTTTAAATAGTATTAAATTCATAATAAATAGATAAAAAGTGTAATAAATATATTTTCAGTTTTAAAATAAGTTTTATAATATTTTAGATTTTTCTAAATCATAATTTCACTTTTCTAGCTGTATTTCATATTTTCTTATATTTTAGGGTATTATTAAATAGTTAAAAATAGTTTTTAATTAATAATAATTAAATAAATAGTCATAAAAATAATTTTCTTTTTCTCAAAATTTTCTCTTATCATTAGGTTTGTAAAAATTTCATTTTTATATTTTTAGGATTAATACTGTTTCAATTTCACATTTTTTTTTGTACGTTACGTAGTTTTTTATTTAAACATACGCGCTTTAGGTTTTAATCGTTAATCGTTTTTAAATATAGAATTAAAATGACTTCAAAGTCTTAAATAGATTTAATTTCCTTAGTGTAATCAATCATAACCTTTTCCTGTTCAATATTCACCCGATCACGAATTCGTTCTATTACAGTGTTCACACCTCGTTGGGACTTAACGACCCGGGGATATAATTCTATACTCCCATGGATTTTAATTTTCTTTGGTCCTAGATTAGTTTGACTTTTATGGTTGACCATTCACAAGTGGTTGACTAATATAAAGATGACTAGTTTAGGGCCAATCAAGGTGTTATAAGTGCCAAAAAGATTGGCTCTTCAAACCAAACTGCAGACATTCTTACAAAAAAACCTCCCTGTTTATCAGCATAAATTCTTGTGTGAAAAATTGATATTGTTTGATATGTTTGCCCATCAGATTCAGGGGGAATGTTAAATTTTGGGGTAATAATCTGTGGCAAACATGTCATTCTATCAATTGCTAATGGCTTTCAAGTTATGTTCATTGCAGGCATATTACAGGGGTTAATCATGGTCAAAGCATAAATGGTTTAAAGTTCCTAGAAGTTCATTTCTGCAGAAGCCTTTCTCTCATTTTTGCTGATGCGTCGTTTATAGCCGTTAGAGGAGTCTTTGTGTATCTTTATCTCCTATTTAATAAGTCCATTAATCTAGGGTTAGAAACAACTGAGTGTGCAATCATTGTCTCACATTTCTCTTCTTTCAGATCATTATACTGATCTTGTTTCTTCTTTGTATTTGTCTGGTTATTGTCTCATTGACATTAACCTAATCTTGTAACACTTTAGATACTATTGCTGGTTTAATCTAAGCCGACTATTGAGGCTTAGGTTTGAATAAAGTATTGTTGTGAATCTATTGTTGCTGATACTTTCGTACACCCTACAAACAATTTAAAAAAATGAAAAGCAAAAGAGAAAAGAACAACAACAACGTTGAAGAAGCCTTCTTCATATTTCACTGATACATAAATATTTGTTCGATTCCTTACAGATTTGAGAGGGTTAATACCAACTTTTTTCCTGCTAATAATCTAATATAGGCTTGTTTGCATCCATTATGTGAGGTAATTCTTTCTGAGAACAGCTCGGGTGTTCTCACATTCATCTAAAAAGTATTGTGATGAGTTTGTCGTTTGTTCCTTTTTGTATCTTGATAATTCTTGGAGCATTGTCAGTTGTAGATCCAAAGAGTGATATCATAAGCATCGGTTACATTGTTCCATTGCAGACCATCAATGGAAGAGTCTCGAGCATTGCAATGAAGGCTGCGGTAGATGATGTAAATTCTGATCCCACAATTCTTCTGAGAAGACAGCTCAAACTTTCCGTTCATGATACAAACTTCACTAGTTTCTACGGCATTCTTGGCGGTAAAAAAATTCTATTTACTGTCACTATATCATATAACCATCATAGCACCGCCATGTACTTTTCGAGATTCATCTTCACCGACCAATTGCTTCGACCTTCGCTTCAACTCTTGATTCGTACACCATCCTTGGACTGCAATTACTTTGGGTTTTTACTTCAACTCTTGAGTCGTACACCTTCGCTAAATGGATTTGGGTTTTTTATGAGTACAGCTCTTGATTTGTACAACTGGTATGTAAGTTTTTAGTATTCAGAGTATTCAATTGGGTTTTTTTAGGGTTTTTGCGGTTTTGGTTATATTAAATGGATATGGGTTTTTTATGGTAAGTTTACGGATTTAGTTTGAGTTTACGGTTATATTAAATGGATTTGGTTATATTAAAACTTCAGCTTCAGTTTTACGAGTTTAGGCTTTGATCAAAATTAGGGCTATTTTGCGAGGTTTTGTGTTGTGTATGTTGTAATTGATTGAGAATAGTGATGTTAGGGTTTAGAGTTATGATATTGGTATGAATGGAAATAGTTGAGTTAGTCTACGAAAATTAGAGCGAGTTAGTCGACTTGGAGCAATAGTTTCCAGGAATATTTTGTTTTTGAGGAAAAAAGCAGTTTCTAAGTAGTGTTTGATCGTTTACGGATTTAGTTTGAGGTTATCGACAATAAAGATTTGTCTAAGGTGCTTTGTTTCTTTTTGTCTGAGTTGCTTTTTTGTATGTCTTGAGGGTTTAAAAATGAAGTTGAAGTGATGGAAATGGAATCCCAAAAAAAAGGAAAGTGAAACACATTGGCGGTAAGTCTTTTGGCCCTGTGGCTGACGCCCATTTGAATGCTTTGGAGGAGGTTGTTGATGATGCCGATGTTTCTGGAGTGACTCCACACAAAAGGCTGAGAAGTGACGTCAGTTGCGACTCAGGTCAGTTGTGAACCGTTGTTCCAAATTTTTTTATTTACGTATTCTTATTAACCTTTAGTTTGATGTTGCATGTAGGAATCATCCATCATAAACATCAAGTTGCCCGACGGCGCGAAAATGGTGGCCAAAGGAAGCAAGTATCGTATCCCATTACGCCACTTATGTCACTGGATTCCATTACTTTTTTTTAACTTTGGGTTTGTCATTGCTTGGCAACAAAAAGAGGTACATCTTAATAATGTGACTTCTTTAGGACAAAAAGATATTTTACTGTTTACAATATCTCATTCAAAAAAAAATCAGTAACTTGGTCAATGGAATCATATTTTAAATTGTTACAAATATTTAACTAGCCAATCTTTAAAGAAATGATTTTTCTTCTATAAACAATCAATGGAACCATATTTTCTAAACCAAGTTTCGTACACTTGGTCAGATCTTGATACTTTATTAATACAACATCTTCGACATTACATTTTTATGATACGTTCATCCATTATTCATCACTTTTGATCATCTTTTTTATGTGGGTACCTTTTATTTTCTCTTTTTAAACAACCCTATTACCAGTTTTTATACAGCCCTCCAAATGTTTGATAAAATGCATCAATGAACTTTAACATTTTAGAAACTGTTTTTTTTTTTTTTTTTTTTTGCTTTTTTGTAAACTAGGTATTCATAAACTTTGATTTCCAGCAGTTTGTTGAACTGCGTATTTGATTTTGTAGTGCTTTAAGTGGTTTTGGAACAAATTCAGGTTTTTTGAAAAGTGGCTTGCTTGCATTTTTGTCAGGCCGATATTCATAAAAGTTGATTGGCAGTAGTTTTTGGAAGTGGGTATTTGACTTGGTCGTTTTTTATTCAGTTTTCATACTTTTGTATGACCGTTTGTTTCTCATTGTTTGGCAACAAAAGGATATACTGCTCGCTGGCAGCTCCTCAGGTCAAACGAGTCACCCAATCATCCCATTTCAAGGTAACGCCACTGTTGGAACCTACTATTGTTGGTTTTATGGATATAAATTAGTAGACGTGAGTTAGGATCGAACTCGAGACTATGGGATTGCACACTTTACATATGAGAATTTAAAGTTAAATAATTAAATATAAACGTTGTATTTATTTTTTTATTAAACGAAATAACTAACGAACGTTAAGTAATTATTGTAATGGACTAACGGGCGTTAAAGGTATTTGGAAAAGGACTTAATTGCAAAAGTTGGGAAGGTTCCGGAATCCCTATGGGATATCCTAAACCGATTGGCCAAAGGAAACAAGGAAACAAACCTAACTTGTTCACCAAGTTTACTTGGGTATATATACAAGGCTAGGGGTATTGTTTTTCTATCTCTTGTGCTCATTAGCTAAACCCTAAAAATTGTTTTGTGTGTTTTTCTTGTCCAAACCGATCGTACAACCCTTGTGGGTGTTGATCCATTGCTTTTCCACAAACCAAGTTATTTTGTTTGATAAAACTAGCATTACTTTAATTCGGTTTAGTACGTGTGTACAAGAACATAGTAATAACATACTTTTGTTATTATCTTGGATTGAATTACAAAACGGTAAGGGGTAATTCATATAATCCTATAAACCCTAATTAGGGTTCATCCTAATTGCTAGTTTATGGATTTGATTCTTGTTCGGCTAGAATCAAGAAAAGGTACGCATATTCTTTTATGTTAATTAATTGTTCATTAATAAATCCTATACGCTTCCGCATGTATACTTTGATGTTTTGTGATTATTTATTTGATTGTCATGTTATATAATTCCAACAGTGGCATCACGAGTCATTGGTTTTTAATGAGTAATTAATTACATAAACGCGTAATAAAACAAATACTTGTATGTTGTTTGATATTTTAATCTAGGGTTTATGTTTATCATTGTTTGGTCGATTTTTTTATGAATTGGGGCGTACCCCTATTTTTTTATGTCGACACATACATAATTTTTTTAGGGTTTTGAAAATTGTTTGCTAACCTTATTAAAACCTAGAATTAATATATTAGTTACGTGATTAATTCATGAATAATTTGTTATGTGTCATGGAATTTGATATGCGATCTTGTGACTTATTTGTATAAATTGTTATGATATATCCATGATATTACATGCATGTTTGTCATGGATAGTTGCTTTGAAATTGTTTAATTGTTAAGATATATTTATCACATGTTTATTTACGATAAATCTTGAATTGAGGAAGACTCCAATTATATATTAATGAATCAATTATGTGCTAATTGGTATATTTTAATTATGGGTTTACGCAATCGATTCATCGATGTATGTGGCTCACTTTCAATTGAGAGAGTGAAAGCCCTAATTAATATATACATTAATTTAACCTAGACATTGATTATTAATAGGGTTTTATCGAATAAGTTGCATGTGGCTACTTGTTTACACGTATAAATTGTTTATTATGTGCGCATTGTTTTTTAGTAGTTTATTTTTTATTTGTTACTTGTTTTTTTATTATGTTAGACAGTTTTAAGCAAAGGGTAATTTTGAATAGAAAAATAATACGGACTAAACAATGGCGAAATTTGATTTGTTTTGGAAGAGTTAAGTTTTCAATAGTTTAATTGATTGGTGACTTTGGTACAATGACTGAACGGCTCACCCATTAGAATGAACTATAAAGGGGTTATTTAAGAAGTGCGCACAGTCACACTGAAAGGATGTCTAAGGTTATGCTTTTGCGCTTACCTGGTCCTCTGCCCTCTGTAAGTTCGAATGGAGCTACTTAGTAAGCCATAAAAGTACAAGCTCATCTTAAGGGCGAATTAGTTTTAATTCCATGCGCCACTTCGGTGGTAATTATCCGAAACACTAAGTGTTTACACTTATGCAAAAGTACGGTATAATGGATGATAATTAACACTAAATTCCTTGATTGGTGAACCCAATACCTCAATCAAAACTTTGATAATTTGATCTTTATGAATTGGTAATAAAAAGTTTTTTTATTAAAATTATGCTACAAGATGAATGCATGACATCTTTATACATATTTGATTTGACCACATAAAATCAAAACTAGTACCCTTATAAATTAAGATATATGCCATCTAATTAAAAGGAACACTTGAAGTTGCAATTTACGTCATGACAGTACTTGGCGAGATTGTGATGGACAGGTAAATCTCTATATAAAGTCAGACCTTACATGGACATATTTGCAGTTCTTTAAGTTAGACACTTAAGTTGAGTAGGAAGTGAGACCTGGACTCAATGGCATAAGATGGGATGAAACATGTTTATATTTGCAATAGCGTTGGAAAATATAAATCCCATAATGATCTAGGAGTTGGAAATTGTTTGCCAATTAATGTTCGACAGATTACCTTATTATATGCGTTCGTTGCTAGCAGATCAACTGATGTAATGAACCTATGATAATTTGGATCCTAGTTTTCGAGAAAATTCTATGGTTATATGAATATTACCTTGGGTATTTTATTTTCTTGAAAAGTTTAATTATCGAAAATACTAAAATTGAATTTTGCTAATTCTTTAAATGTATTAACGCAACATTAAACCGTAAACATAGGTTATTCCTGTATTGGTAAAATTGATCTACACCTGTAAGGGTTTTAGTAGAGTCAACGTTACTAAAAGAATAAACCTAGTCCTTTTTTTTCACGCGAAAGAGTGAGATTCAACCCTATTCCTTTTCATGAATGAAGAAAGGTATGATAGGACAATTAGAATTGTCTAAATTCTAAATACATAACTCGTAAGCAAATTTTAATAGTTAAGAAAATTGCATATTTCTGAGTTATTAAATTAGAAGCTAGACTAATTACTGTATAATTGGTAAAAGACAAACTAGCATATTTTATCTAGTTGTTGTGCTTTGACCATTTAAAAGTACTACTTACAATTGTTGGAATAGTAGAATTATTAAGAAAGAAATTGCATGCCCAATTTTTCAAGTTAATAGCATTGATGGATAAATTCATCATCTACATAGTAGAATACATTCTTTTAAGTACATTTGTAATTGTTATGTATGGACTTTCTCAAAGGTGTAGGAAGTAAATAATACACTATTTTCTTTCACTGGTTAATGAAACACCTACAATGTTGTCAAATCCAGTGGGAGTGTTGTGTTCTTATTACTGAATAAGGAATTAATGTAATGATCTCTTATTCAGTGGGAGTTACAAGCTTTGTCATCTTGGTAGTAACCCAGATTATCTCTAGAATGTCTTAAGATAATTACTTTCCACTTGTAGACACTTATGTTTTCAAGGATAGTCATGTACGTTTCCTTATTAGACAATAAAGTGGTTCAACATCTACTAGTTATGTTAATATCAATGACACAATCATATTAGTCACATAAACAAACATATGACGTGTTGTTTATCTACTACATGATGTTGTTCCATGCACAAGTGGGAGAAATCTATATTGTGTGCAAGGGACAACATATAGGATTCTCTTGACTGCAAGGTAAGAGACTAACATTCTAATATAACTTGTACATATCTAATTTAAGAAACACTTGGTGTTGCAATTTACGTCATGTGAGAACTTGGCGAGATTGCAACAACAAAGTAAATCTCTATGTGAAGTCAGACCTTGCATGGATATATTTGCAGTTTTTAAATTAGACAAGTATTTAGAACATGTGTCAAAATGATATATAAGACTACTTCAAATTAAATATTTATGTATTATTAGAATGACATAAAATTAAATAAAGTAATCTAATCCTACTTCAATTTGTTTATTTATGTATTTTGGAATGACATAAATGAAAAATAATGTAGTCCTACATTATTGTGAAGTAAAATAAATTAACTTGAAATTACTATTGAAACCAAGAGTTGTGTTCATAATTACTTTAGTTAAACATGTTTATGATTCATTGTAAAGACATAAACATAAAGTCTTTTTAGACTTATAATAAAGTAAGACGTTAACTTGTTATGTTTTTTAATTAAGACATATACAAGAAGTTATTGAGGTGATCAATGATTTATAACGTATAATGGGATTATAACAGTTTATGTTTCTTGTTGAAACATGGATATGAAGTGACTTGGTTAAAAGGTACTTGTGTTATAAAGCATGTAATTGGCTTGGAAAGTCTATTATACCATTAAGTTGACTTAGTTGGTAAATAGGTAAGCCAAAAAGAATATGTTTATCTTATATATTGTTAGATTGTCTTACAATATTAATTCTAATGAATACCACAAGTTGATGGTATGTTCAGTTAGGAGAATCAAACTCTATTTGATTTGTTTGATTCATGATAACCATAACTTCTTTCTTAAAAAGTAACAAGGTGAGAATTTTGAGTATGGATTGAATATACTCAATATGACTCCAACCTAGAAGATTAATAAAACACCATTTCATTATGGAATGTGATGAATCACATTAAGTTTTAAAGTTGAAGATTCTGAATTTGTTAAACTACTTATGAATAGGTTATTAACAAACTTAAGTCAGGAATTATCAATGTGTATTTGTAATGTCCCAAAAAGAGAACAATGTAGTTTTGCTCTAAATTGCTAAAGTATATATAGATAGTCTATGTATTACAAAAGGCAAGTGGGAGTTTTTTTTATCTTGAAAGATAAAATTACAAGATACATAATCTTCTAAAACACACTAGTAAATATCATGATGAGGTTAGACATGTAAAAGATAGACCTCATGATGATGGAATTTTCATTCATAGATCTGCAATGATATCTCAGATATTTGACTTATATGCTGAGAAATATGAGTTACAGGATTATAGTAAACCTGATAATCATTATGATGGATTACCAAATATTGAATTGGGTAAATTACTCATACTATGAATGTTAAAGATGCTGTCCATAAAGATAATCAATTTTGGAAATTTGGTTTATCTTAATAGTTAGACTAGAGAATGGAAATGAGTTTCTTCAAAGATATGAAAAACCCTAGTAGTTTGAATTTCTATGTAGAAATCATATGGACAAAATTGTACACATATTTAATGCATGTTTTATGACAAGATTATTAATCATACTTAAGCAATTAATTATGATTGAATATTCTTTTCTAGACACATTAAATATATAAAGATGATAATGGTCATACTTGTTTTCATTAATATGAAATATGACAATGGAATATCAAAACTCTTTCTTGAGAAATTACTTGAGCGAGGACGGTAAGTAATTGAAAGGTTTTTTGAATTCATACAATCTTTGGAAGTGTACAAAGTGCAATAATTCATGAATGGATAAATGCATGCATCTATGAAATTATTCTCATGTTTAATTATTAAATCCTAGTTTTGATTTATAATTGAAATAAGATAAATTTTAAGTATTCCTGAAAGCTAGTGGGAGTAATATGTTAAGGTTTTTAAATCTTATATGTTGTATAACATGTAGGAAGTAACATTCCTTGTAAGCTAAATGTTAAGTCTTAGACTGGAATGAAACTTCATGTGTAAGATTTAAGAATTAAAACATACAACCTTGGAATATATGTTTATTGTTAATAAACATGTGCAGTAAAATAAATGATTCTAATAAAACATGATATATCATTTGGGAAATTGATAAATATCTTTTGACAAGATAGAACGTGAATGAATTCTAAGGTTGACCTGTAGATTCATCATGTACATCATGTTGTGTATTAAAATTATTGTATCATTATTGAATGATAGATGATTTGACAACATTGATATCTAACTAAAAGTTATTAGATAACTTGTGTAATGAATATTCTGAAAGAATTACATCCTCAGCCTGGAATTGCTCCTATATTCTATGGATGAACAATATGTCAAATGTTGTGAAAATTGTCATCAGCTTTAAACTTGAAAGTTAGGAAAGCATCAAACATTACACAATAAGATATTAAAGTTTACGGAGTTTTAATGAGCACATTGTTGTTTGTATACAATGATGCTGGTTTAATTGAGATGACACTCAATACTATTCATGGTAGGATTTCATCCTTATAAATAGCCATGTGAACTAGTTGTGCTAATAAAAGCACAGTTGCATTATACATTAAAAGAATAAGAATACTTTAAACTTTAAAAATGTTTGAAAGTTTAAATTGTCATAAATTGGTGAAAAAGGATGTCACACACTTTATGAATTATTATGTGGATTGTTGAATGCACACATACAAGGACTTCATTAATTGAATTCTTGAAATAAGTATTCTCAAAATTACTATAGATCAAGTTGGTTGATTTATGCCTTGTCAACAAGTATGATTGTCATTACTTGAGGTATAATTCATCAACTGGAATTTTCATGCATTGATCTATTTGGTATTTGGATAAGGGATGTTAAACAATTGTTATAATAAATCAAATACTTGGTATGTTTGATTTTATAATATATTGTATCCTATATTTGCATGTTTAATCCGTGAATAAATTTATTTATTCTAAAGCGTCCGTTGTCAATTAATGATATGAAAGTATCGTTAAATTAAGACAAATCTGAGTGATTTGGTAGAATATACTTGTAAATATATTGATGAGAATGCATACCAATTTCAGATGATATTCAATGAATTGAATATAGGACTTATCCCAACCACATAATTTACTTTGTGGATATTGTTATAAGTAAATTATGAATAGTTATCCTCAGACTTGAGATACCAGATAAGTGTCATGAATGTAGTGCACTTCTGTGGAACAACTTAACGCTATACGTAACTGGTAGTCATAAGGGTTGTTTCCTGAAGTGTTGCAAAGTTCATGGGTTATTCTCGTAGTCAAGATAGAATTTGTTCCTTCAAATTTATTTGAAGTTTAATACTGCTGGGCCCCTCGTAGGGTTGACAAGATGTTTGCGTGGCCACACCCAAAGTACTCCCCTAAATATGTTCAGAAGATTTGGTAATCTTGCTCAATCACTAATAACGAGAAACAGAATGGTTGAATAAAGAATGACTTCATTTCATATCTTTATTTAACATGGTATTAGAAACAAAAGGATAATAATAATGAGAAATCATTAAAAGGTTTTCCAGGAGCCTTGCTCGAGTTGTACTAGAGGCATCGAAGTGTTGCTAGACGCTAACCGAATGTGATCACTCTATTAAGATATATCCAAGTGGGAGCTGTTGGTTTTATGGATATAAATTAGTAGACGTGAGTTAGGATCGAACTCGAGACTATGGGATTGCACACTTTACATATGAGAATTTAAAGTTAAATAATTAAATATAAACGTTGTATTTATTTTTTTATTAAACGAAATAACTAACGAACGTTAAGTAATTATTGTAATGGACTAACGGGCGTTAAAGGTATTTGGAAAAGGACTTCATTGCAAAAGTTGGGAAGGTTCCGGAATCCCTATGGGATATCTTAAACCGATTGGCCAAAGGAAACAAGGAAACAAACCTAACTTGTTCACCAAGTTTACTTGGGTATATATACAAGGCTAGGGGTATTGTTTTTCTATCTCTTGTGCTCATTAGCTAAACCCTAAAAATTGTTTTGTGTGTTTTTCTTGTCCAAACCGATCGTACAACCCTTGTGGGTGTCGATCCATTGCTTTTCCACAAACCAAGTTATTTTGTTTGATAAAACTAGCATTACTTTAATTCGGTTTAGTACGTGTGTACAAGAACATAGTAATAACATACTTTTGTTATTATCTTGGATTGAATTACAAAACGGTAAGGGGTAATTCATATAATCCTATAAACCCTAATTAGGGTTCATCCTAATTGCTAGTTTGTGGATTTGATTCTTGTTCGGCTAGAATCAAGAAAATGTACGCATATTCTTTTATGTTAATTAATTGTTCATTAATAAATCCTATACGCTTCCGCATGTATACTTTGATGTTTTGTGATTATTTATTTGATTGTCATGTTATATAATTCCAACAACTATCACATAGTTTGTAAATGTACACAAACCGCTTGCTAATAGTGCATGTCTTTACTAGATATACTTCCACAATCAGGGCCGGTTGTGTTGGATTTTAATGCTGGAGTTGTGCGCCGTGGTGGAGATCAGGGTCCCATACAATATACTGATAACATACGACGTATCAATAGCGTCACCTGTGATGTGCAGCAACGTAGACGGATACAGTCACGACGTCGGGAAACAGGTAATACGTGTTAGAAGGTTTTTGATATGTCAATGCATTGGCGCGTGCCTCTTACTCACAACATGGTTTCCGGATTGCAGGCACACACACAAACATGTATGCTACGCGTAAAAGGGGATACGACCAAACGCGTCCGAGTACGTTTACGGTTCACATTCACACACTTATAGAATACACGTCGATGATTTCTGTGCAAAATAGGCCGTGACTTTCTCTAACATGTCATTTCTCTTTCGTTACAGGTTCGTACATTCCTGGATACTCGGATGCAACCTCTGATGTCAGAACCTTGGTTGGCCCAGCATTTAAGCACCATCGTAAGTGTCCTCACATATATGTCACTTACCATTAAAAAGCATCGGCCTTGCGCATCGAATACCTATCAAATCTCTTATCGTGTTGTTGCTACAGGTTGCACACCGTGTAATCCCGAAAGCTCAATACCAGCCGGCGCCGTCCCCATGATCGACCGGCATGAAACCCCTGTACGGCCCGAGTTTTTTTGCAAACGTCCAACGGCCACTGATGAAGCGGGTTGGTCTCCTTTTGTATCATTGAATTTTGACATTCATTACTGTATCGACAATAGGAATCACAAGCTCGATAGTCAATGCACATCTGCTAATCCAATTACTGCAATGTCAATGTAGGTTCATCACAGAGAGCTGCAACGCCTGGGCCAACAATGAGCCACCTAGAAGGCCACAACATCAGGAACCTGAACAAAAAAATATTCCACGTCCACGTAGGATGCCACCCTTACGCACAGGTTAGTACGTCATACGCTACAATGCATTGCATTACAAACTCTAACGTCGTCATTCTATGCTCTTACATATAATTTTATTGATCCAAATCACCTCCATTGCGCAGGGCCTCCAATAGAGTACAACGAGTTCCGTCCGTGTCGGTGTGTGTGCACAGCTTGCCATGCACGCTTTTGGTTTGAAGGAAGGTTAAGCACCTCCACGCGCCGTTCAGGGCCTTTGTACCATCGCTGTTGCATGGGTGGGAGAGTCAGGCTATTCATACCGCCCGATTATCCCGACTACATACGGCAACTCTTTTCAGACCAGCACTTTCTCAACAACATCAGGGCATATAATCAAATGTTCGCTATGACATCGCTTGGCGTCAACATAGACGAGTCAGTGAACACCAGGAGTGGCCCTTACATTTTCAAGGTCTCGGGACATATATACCATCGGATTGGTAGAATGTGCCCCGAACCAGGCCAAACACCCAGGTTTTTGCAGCTTTATATTTACGACACTGATAATGAAATAGCTCACATTTATTCTTTCATATCTACATAACTTATACGTTAAAAAATAATATTACCAAATGAAAACCACTTGCTATATAAGATGCAACGATTATGTCATAGATTTCCTAATTATTTTCTTCAATATGCTTTCAGACTTACCACCGCGTTACAGAGACTCTGTGAGGCAAATTTTGTTTTGTAATCTATGTCACAAATCTGGTATATGTGCACAAATCTGGTAAACATAATAAGTGTAAACTATTCCAGATCATAGTTTTTTCCATGTCATATTTTTATTAAGCTGGTATAGCATTTTGGGCTGTAGGCGAGCAAATGCTGGGGTTAAAGTAGATTAATTACTACCTTTGTGTGCTTTTTTTTTGCAACAGCCTTCGGTTGGATGTTACCTTTTTGCAATAATTGAAATGTTCAGTAAATATAAAAGTTGCGCCCAAAAATGGTGCTTGGTTTTGCTTCTGTATCTGCAGGCCTTACGATTATCGGTGTCGACACGGTTCTGTGAACTGCAGTAATTTTTTGCCAGCTGCACCTTGCCGGGCTGACCACAAGCAGGTAAAAACCATATCAAACAACTTATTAGAATGAAATTATAATAATTGCAACAAAGGCGATACATGTATTACAGGTGGTTTATGGGACAATGCTACCTACAGATCTGCAACAAGCAGCGGGGAACAATTTCGACAATGGTGCTGCAGAATCGTGCTATGGAAGAGAAAAAGGTCAAGAAGCATGTGGTGGAAGCCCATGTCTATGACACAAGGACAAGGTATAATTCTAATTTGCTTTCTTTGTTACATCCCAAATATCATGATAGGTTTGACATTCTGATCCAAAAATATGATTCCATCAGTATAAGACATAAACAAGATTTTTAAGTTGCTATATACAAATTGCTACTATGCAAAACAAATTCGCTATGGGGGTACTTATCTTTGTGCTGCTAAAAAAAGTTCAGTCAAACCAACCGTCATTGTTGTTGTTGCTCCAGCCTGCTCTGGTCTTCTTCCCATTGTATTTGGTAGTGATTCCAACACAGAATCAAAGTGCATATCTCCCCAGGTTGAACGGTCCGTCTACTAAACATGGTATTGTTTCAATCACCTTTACTTTTTGCCAATTTTCTCTTTCCAGTTTCGGTTTTTGATATGTTATTGTAATCATCTACACAGGTTCAGATAGTATGTACAGTCCATTTTATGACGGCCACCACCAGCCTGAAATGACGCACGCTTATGCTGGTGGTGCACACATTTTGGATTTTCCTGAGGGTGTTGCTGAGACAAGAAAAGTGGTGCAGCGATTTCTTTTGTGTTGCAATTGTAATAACCCATGTATCCACGACTAATATAGTCTTGCCTTTGTATTTTAGAAGTTATTGTTTGTTACGCTATTAGGTTGGTCGTTGTCATCCAGTCATAAATGTTGCCATTTTCCTGTTATTTATTCTATCAGGTGTTTCATTGTTTATGTTCTTTCAATATTATATGCTATTCTTATCCTATATATTATTTCCTTTGCGACAAGTATCGGAGGCAACAATGAAACACGGAACAAACAAAACCAACAAAGTAATTATATAGTTGGCCTGGAAAAATGTAAAATTTTTGTATTGAAAACTAAATTATTCTTTTTTACAGCATTAAAGTACATGGAGATCGCTAGTGTTGCTCTTATTGGTCCACAAAGTTCTGAATTGGTTGGGGTGCTTTCACATCTTGGAAATGGACTGCATGTCCCAATATTGTCATTCACTGCTCTTGACCCATCACTTTCACCTTTACAGTACCCATACTTTCTCCAAACAGCCCCGAACGATCTTTATCAGATGAAAGCACTTGCAGCTATAGTAAGCTATTTTCGCTACAGAGAAGTAGCCTCAATCTTCACTGATAATGATCAGTTTCGTAATGGTATCAATGTGTTTTGTAATGAACTTACAAAGAAACGTTGCAGGCTATCTGGTAAAGCACCACTTCCAGTTGACAGCAAATTAACTAGAGAGATTATTATAGATAGATTGGTTAGAATCATGTCAATGGAGTCCCGTGTCATTCTTGTACATACATACTCCAAGACTGGCCTCATGATCTTTGAGATTGCTAAGAGTCTTGGCATGATGAAAAGAGGATACGTATGGATTGCAACTGCTTGGCTATCAGCTGTCCTTGATTCTACTGGTATTCCTCTTAAGAATGCTGACACTTTACATGGCGTTCTAACACTTCGCCCACATACACCAGATTCATACAGGAAAAAAGATTTCACAAGACGCTGGAAGAATTTAAGTAACGAATCTATCGGAATCAACCCCTACGGTTTATATGCTTACGATACTGTCTGGATAATTGCTCACGCAATAGACAAGTTTCTTAAAGAAGGTGGTCAGATTTCATTCTCCAATGATTCAACATTAAGTAATATAAGTGGAACAAGGCGCCTTATTCTTAAAAACCTTAGCATTTTTGACGGGGGAAAGCAGGTGCTAAGCAACATACTACACACAAATATGACCGGTCTGACGGGACCTATTTCGTTCAATCCAGACAGATCTTTAAGAAATCCTTCTTTTGATGTCATCAATGTCTTACAAGCAAAAGGCCGACTAGTTGGATACTGGTCTAACTATTCTGGGCTATCGGTTCAGACGCCAAAGAGCTCTTTTAACGTAATACCATCCAACATTTCTTCTTCTAACCAGCGACTGGGAAGTGTGGTATGGCCTGGGAACACAAAAGAGAAACCTCGTGGATGGGAATTTACCAACAATGGGAGACCTTTGAGGATTGGAGTTCCAATAAGAGCTAGTTTTAAAGAAATGGTTATGCAAGTCAATGGTACCAAACAAGTTGCTGGTTTTAGCATCGATGTATTTCTTGCTGCCATAAAGTTGCTTCCATATCCTCTTCCATACGAGTTCATCAAGTTTGGGAACGGTCACAACAACCCCAGCTACTCGGACCTTGTTAACAAGGTTTCATCCAAAGTACGTGTATAAAGATTACAAAATTAATTGCAATTGGATACAAATTGCTCACACATGTGTTTTTTGTAGGTGTTTGATGCAGCTGTTGGTGATATATCAATTGTCAGTAATCGTACAAAAGCTGTGGACTTCACACAGCCATTTATCGAGTCTGGCCTGGTAGTAGTCGTCAACGTACATAAAGCACACTCAAGCTCTTGGGTTTACTTGCAACCATTTAGTCCGTCATTATGGGGTGTCACTGCTCTTTTCTTCATACTTGTTGGAGCTCTAGTGTGGTTATTGGAACACCGGCACAATGACGAATTTAGGGGCCCACCAAGGAAACAAGTTGGCACTGTATTGTGGTGAGTACTTAAAGCAGCTTATCTCTTTCATAATAGCTCTTAGTTAGATCCATCACCCATTGATGAGAAAAGCTGGTCATTTTTTGCAGGTTTACCTTCTCAACTATGTTTTTAGCACACAGTAAGCATTATACCTTTCAACCTGTTAATCTTTTATCACCTTTTTACTATCAAATGACTCGCTCACTAATGATTTGATTGTGTCAGGAGAAAACACCGTGAGTAGCCTTGGTCGTATGGTCGTCTTCATCTGGTTATTTGTAATTCTAATTCTTACCACAAGTTACACCGCCAGTCTGACATCAATTCTAACAGTGCAACAACTACAAACTCCCATCAGTGGAATCGAATCATTAATCATGGGCAACAAGCTTATTGGATTTCCTGTGGGATCGCATGTCGAGGATTATTTAGTGAAAGAACTCAACATCCCAACATCAAGACTTGTATCTCTTGGCTCCCGAGAAGAATATGCTGAGAAACTCTTGTCAAGAACAGTTGCTGCCATTGTTGACGAAAGACCATACGTGGATCTTTTTCTCTCAAAGTACTGCCGCTTTCAGGTTGTTGGCCGAGAGTTCACAACGAGCGGGATGGGATATGTAAGTATATATCTTACTTAAGTGTTTGACTCTTTATGGTCCAGCCAACTACTTGTCTAGTTAAATTTTATGTGACCTTTATAAAACACTGGCCTACATTATACTTCATTGCAGTAGATAAAATGTTGATGTAAGTAGTGTGAAAAAACTATGAATGGATAAAATTGTGTCTTTATTGGTAAATTTTGAATATCATTTCTTATTTATAATTCTCACAGGCATTTCCGAGGGACTCTCCATTGGCGGTTGACCTGTCGAATGCAATACTAAAACTAACAGAAACCGGAGAGCTTCAGAAGATTCATAACCATTGGCTTCACAAAAAAGCTTGTGGCCCACAAAGCTTGTCCTTTGTATCAGAGCAACTTCATCTAGAAAGCTTATGGGGGCTGTTTCTTGTTTTCGGACTAGTTTGTGCTCTTGCGCTGCTTATACACATGTGTAGGACACTTCATAGATTCAGAAGGTGTCATCCCAAAGTCAAGAAGCCAAGGAAAAGAGGGTACCATTCAATGCGTCTGAAAAGGTTTTTGTCATTTGTGGACGAGAAACACGAGGTATCAGGGAACAAGTTAAAAAGAAAGAGGATATGATGGCGTCTGATATTTTCAGGCAATGATACGATCAAAGTTCTTTCAGAATGACATTAATTGTTATAGAAGGATCAACTTGTAAAGCCTAATGATCGTCACTCTTTCTAATTATATAGCAGTTATATCACTTACATAAGCATGTCAGAGCTAAATCGGACTTATGGTATCAAATAACGCTTTATGGTAAACGTTAAATAAGCTGGCCTAGCTTCATGAATGTAGGAGTTTAATAACATCTTCATGAGTGCGTATACTAAAATTGGCAGTCACGCAATAGCCTGACAGTGGTTAAAAATGTGACCTGGAATGATATAGTAACAAGAAGGAATATAAGAACTAGGGATGTCTTCTTTATGTTAATTGCGCCTTTTTGTTAAGTGTGCAGCATATCCACCAAAACGGGTACAAGGGTTTTCTTGGGTGATTAAACCAAATAAAGACTCATATAACCATTAAAACCTACAATAAAAAAGAATACTCAAAACTTAGTAGGCCTTTACATGTTAGTTCGATCTATGGTTTAGCGAAATGGGAGAAACATCAACACTAAGCAGCTCAAGCGATTGATGTCACACCCCAAAAATGGCGCAGCGGAAAGCATTTACGGGGTATGACTTCATAATCAAGAACACAAGGTGTCTAAATAGAGAAATACAAAGTGCGTAACATAAAAGAAAGATAATAGTTGCAAAACTCTCACAACTGGGATGAGTACAAAATCTGGAATCCAAACATAAGTCTCCAAAATAAAAATTACGTTGTTAGGAATTTTTTTCTTGTACTAAAGCTCAAAACTAAAACTTTAAACTACAAGTTCTTAATACTTAAACACACATTTTTATTAAAAAACTGCAGAAGCTTGAATATATTACAATGGTTATGGTGAGAGGCTTTTGGTGGGTTATCTGATGATCGATACAACGAAATAGAAACGCCTTTTATAGGCAAACATACTAGAGAATATGCGTTGGCATCTAGCATATTCCATGAGCCATTATTGACTTTACTATTAGCCATTATTGACTGTACAATCGGCTCGTGATATTTCTGACATAATGGTACAATGATTAAACGTAGAGAGACTGTAGGAGCCGACATCTTTTGACTAGGATTATTACATGCGGGCACGTCGAGCATATTTTATTTCAGGAAGATTTAATTTTAATGATTGCAAGCAATAATCATCCCATCCGTGGTCCACAATAAAAATTGAATCGTCATTGCATTCGTCAGCTTCTAGAAGATGGGCTTCGGCTTCCTTGGGCTTAGATGTTGTTGCGGCCCAGTCGTTGGGTAAGAGCTTCCAGTTCGATGAGGATTCTTCGGGCTTCTTTGTTTTGGATTCGGACGTCTTCCTTTTGGTCAGACCAATGGTTGTCTCTAGTTGATAATCCAAAGCAGACTTGGTCAGACCAATGGTTTAGATTCTTCGGGCTTCTTTGTTTTGGATTCGGACGTCTTCCTTTTGGTCAGACCAATGGTTGTCTCTAGTTGACAATCCAAAGCAGACTTGGTCAGACCAATGGATTCTTCGGGCTTCTTTGTTTTGGATTCGGACGTCTTCCTTTTGGTCAGACCAATGGTTGTCTCTAGTTGATAATCCAAAGCAGACTTGGGCTTGGCATTGTATGATTGCTTGTAGGTTTCACATTGTTTTCACTGCTTCTTTTGCTGCTAACTCAATGTCCTGGGCGACTGATCTCCATGCATCAGATTTATCCATTTTGATGGGGGTTTGGTTGGACTTGAGCTCGTAGTGCTTGTATATTGCTCGTGGTTCTTCATGCGTGAAGATGGTTTTAGTAAATATTCTTGGGAGTGGTTGAAAGTCTTCATAATTTCTTCGTAGGAAATCTTCATACTCTTCTGAGAGGCATGGGGGGACTGTAGAACTTCCTCCACCGAGTAAAGAGTTGTTGTTGCTAATTGCCTCATTTCTCGTGTGCATTCTGCAAAACAAAGATTAACAAGTCTTGAGAGTGAATCAACCAGTGTATTATGTTTCCCTTCTATGTGTTCTATATTAATCTTGACGCCTGTTCCTGTGATTGCATCTGCAAACTTGATCCATCTAACTCTTGAGGATTTGTTTCTATTAGCTTTATTATAAAGGCTAATAATAGCTTGACAATCTGTCCTTAGAGTGACTTCTTGTTTATCAAGGTAGTAAATTTTTAGCTTTTCCAGAGTGTTGATGCATGCGTTGATTTTGCCATCGATTGTTGATTGGGTTGTTGAGAACTTTCCACTAGCAGTACAAATCTTTTTTGAGCTTCTTGGTCTTTCCTTGTTGTTTTTCCATTTAACTACTCCTCCCCATCCTTCCATGCATACATCTATCTCTAGGATGATATAGGCATCCTCAGGTGGTATTTCAAGGTCTGGGAGGTTTTGAACTTGTATTTTGGTCTTTCTGACTAACTCATAATCAGAAGGCTTCAGTCTTTTATCTCCATGAGCATTTGTCTTTTTGTATAGCGGCCTTAGGAGTATCCCAAGCTTTGGGATATGATTACGAGCATAATAAAGGATTCCTAAAAATGACATTAATCCCTTCTTTTTCTTCAATTCTTCTTCATTGAAGTTCACATATTTCTTTATGATGTGTGGTTGAAGCTTTATAGCTCCTTCTCCTATGACTGCTCCCAAGAAGTCTATTGTTGGGACTGCTATCTTCATTTTTGTTGGAGATAGGACTAAACCATTGTCTTCACAAATTTTCAACATTTTCTCTAAATTCCTTGCATGCTCCTTTTCATTCTTCGAGTAAACTAGTATATCGTCAATATACACTGCGATGAATGATTTTGTTCTCTTGAAGCATTTATCCATCTTTCTTTGGAATAATGCTGGAGTGTTCTTCAAGCCTAATGGCATAACAAGCCATTCATAAACTCCTCCTAGGAATAAAAATGCAGTCCATGGGATTGACTCTTCATCCATGGGAACTTGATGGAACCCTGATTTGAGATCAAACATCGAGAATATTTTTGCACCTCCTATTCTCTTGATGATCGTATTTATGCCTAGCAGGGAGTATTAATCCTTGTATGTGTTATCATTCAGGATCGTAATTGAAAACCATCCTTTCCTTTCCTTTAGTTTCCTTTCCCGTCGCAGGATCAATTGTTGTTCCTGAGTTTATGATCATTGCCATCATTCGGTGTCTACTCTTGCTTGGACGAATAGCACCGATTTTAAAAAGACTATCAATATGATTTTTGAATGAATCTTCCATTGAGACATGCTTTAATGGCCGGTCTTCAATTGTAATATCTAGATTGTTGATATCCAGTTTACAAAGTTCGCCATTCTTTTTCCAATGCTTTAAAGGTTCTTCCCTGATGTATCCTTGATGTTTCAGCCTATCAATGACAAGTTTGAATTGTTATAGGAATGCATTGTTTCCTTCTTGATTGAAGTAAATAGATTCATTTATTTCAAAGACCTCTTCTTCACTGACTTTGAGTTCAGTAATGGCAACCTCATCAATTTCAATTTGGTCTGAAGTCTTGATCTTGGTAACCTTTTTATAAATGGTTACCTCATCACCTTCTATATGGATTCCTCCTTTCATAGACCTTATGAAGTTGGCACCTATCAGCACTTCAATACCACTGTTGTCATGCATATCGAATGCGTATATAAGAGAAATTTTGAACTTGTTTCTTTCAATGAGGAAAGAGCCTTGCTTTAGCCTGTGAGTATCCTGCTGTCTTGAATTTAGGCCATTGAAGAAGACGATTTGAGTTAAAGGCTCAAGTGCTTCCTTTGGGATAATCTTCTTGTTTATGCAGCATGCTGATGCTCATGTTTCTATTATTGCAGTGGTTCTAAATGCAGGGCAATTAGGAATATCAAACTCAACTTTTACATTGTAAAGTGAGTTAGTTATTTTTCTAACTTTTGAAACTGCGGGTGGCATTTCCAGAATAATGAACTTCTACTTCCATGAAGGGTATTGCTATTTGAGAGCTTTATAATGGTGGAAATTCTTCCTTGGAGAATTGGACCTGTGTTTTTTCTTCTTTCTTCCCCTACAGTTGTGCTTTAAGCCTTTTTATTTCTTTATCCTTTTGCTCTTCAAGCCTTGTTTGTTCAGCTTGTTGATCAATGATTTTAAGGGTATCTGTGAGATCCCTTACTAACAGGCTTTTTTCAGAGTGCCATAATTCTTCCTTTTTTTGCATAGCAACTTTGTTTTCGTAGTATTCTATTGCTTGATCTTTAATCATCTGCTGCATTTGCTCTGTCTTTTCTTTTAGGAGTTCTTTGAAAAGCCTTAATTCATTGATGATAAAGTCCTTTTCTTTTTCCGGTTTTTGTGGTTGCTTTCCTTTGACATTAGCTATTTTGCCAAGGTAATTCTTTGCACAAAGGGCACATGTTGTGAGTTGGCATTTAGGACAATTAAGTCTTAACATGTATGTGGTTAGTATTCTGCAATAATAATAGATTGTGTAGTTGGTGACCGCGTTTTCTCTCCAATCATGATCACACTCTTTGCTTTTAGTTGGTAATTCCTTTTTTGGCCTCCAGGATCCAGCGGATTGACCATGTATGCTATTTTTGTTGGTGGGCCAGGATGGAACATGAAAGCATGATGGCTACATTGGCCACCTTCCCTTTCGCCTTCGTTGTCGCTTTCATTATTTTCTTGTGTTGCTATGCAAGCCGCTTCTTTAAAGGGGGTGCCTTGGACCATAATACTGATACTCTGATGATCTCCCTCTAATATACTATAGACATTGTTGTCATCACAGTCTGCTGAGATAATGTCCCAGTTGTCATCAAGGTCTAGTTCTTGATAAACGACCGATCTTGCAATATTTCCTTGCTTGCTTTTGCAATCTTTTGAAAATGCCCTTTTTCCACAAAAAAGCATTTAAACTTCTTGACTCGTTGATGAGTGTCTAAATACTCATCAATTTTGTACAAAATAAACTGCAAAATCATCTGAAAACGCTCAGAAACACATCAAAATGATCAAAATATCACAAATCAGTGTTTTATGTGTTTTAAATGCAAAAATATCAAAATCAGATGAAAAACATATCAAATTTGCAAAAATTGCAGTTTCAGTCCCCCAAGTTTCAAAAGTTGTCAAAACAGTCCCTGGTACATAATTTCAAAAGAAAAGTCACCAAAGGTCCTTTTTAAATCATAAGTTATCAAATTTAGTCCTTTGGTGAAAAATATAAAAAGTTTGAGAAAATTACAAGATTAGTCCTTCAAGTTTGAAAATTGGCAAAATTAGCCCCTGGAAAATTGCAAAATAACAGATTTGGTCCCTGTACTTTTGAAGCTTGTCAGTATTAGTCCCTTGGAGCATCTTTGATGAGTTGGCAGCTATGGTCCTTCAATTTCCAGAAATTACACATTAGGTCCTTGGAATAATAAACCTTTAAACACCTTTTTGCCTTGTCAAAACCTATTGTGACCCCCCTGCCATTTTAACCCCTTGACCCTCTTCTTTTTGGACTGGTTGGTCAAAACCAGTCAAACCAAGTCAAAAAACAGACTTCCCACCATCCACT
Source organism: Chrysanthemum seticuspe (assembly GCA_019973895.1). NCBI lineage: Eukaryota > Viridiplantae > Streptophyta > Magnoliopsida > Asterales > Asteraceae > Chrysanthemum > Chrysanthemum seticuspe. Next base: position 121,594,410 of record BPTQ01000006.1, on the reverse strand, counting down.
GTACCCTTATCTTCCCCACCACTTGTGCCTGCAACTCAGGCATCACTTCACCCTTTCCACCCCCCTCCTCATCATACTCACCTACTTTTACCTCCACAATAAATGCCACCCCCCCCCTACTTGCCTGTTTCAGAGCCTACAAGTCAAATATGCCATTTCCCGCCAAAATTGGTAAAACAGGAAAGACACTCAAAACTCACCCATTGGTTGAATTGGGAGGTGGGATCTGCTCTAAGGACACGTGTAAGCTAAATGGGACTATAAACAGAGGAGAAGAAGCAAGTACCAAGAAGTAGTTAATTTTTATTTTTACAAGTATGTCGTTTTTTAAGGTTTATGTTTTAATTAAGCTGTAATTTGTAATTTAAACTTTCCTTGTACTAAACTAAGGTTGTTAAATCTGTTACAATTCAATTTCAGTATCAAGTTGAAGTTTATCCAAGTTTCATGTTTTTAAGATTTCTTATATATATGCAATTTCAAATGAACTAAAACCCAAGCTTCAAATAGCTTTGTTCTCAGTTTCTATAAGCTTATATAAGCTTATAATAGCTTATGTAAGCCTGTAATCAAGTCCTAAGCAACTTTGGAAAAAGTCAACATAAGTCAACTGTGTAGCTCATTTTGGTTCAATCAGTTTGGAAATGGACATGGGGGTTGCAGAGCTGGATGTGGGTTGGATTTGATACAGACTAGTGTAGTGTGGGTTCTGGTTTGATTGTTGTTGAAAGCCACTGTGGCTAAGGCCAGTTGTAAGTCATTTTTCAAGTTCTTAGCATAATCTGTCCTTGTTATTATAAGTAGTTAAAATTAGTTTAATAAGTAGTATTTAGGTTATTTAAAGTGGGTTTGATCAAAAGTACATGCTGGTTTAATGATTAGCTCAGTTTCAATTGCAAAACAGTGAAATCAAGGGTGTTTGGAATTGCTGTTAAAACACTGTCAAAGGTTTAGACAGTGGTTGTTTCTAGTTGGTTCATGCTTGTTTATCTCTAATGTACTCAGTTGGGTCATAGTTTGTGCCTGCAAATCATCAAAAGTCAAAATCCTACTTAAATCTGTCTCACTGTCACTGTTGTGAGTTTTTAGAATTGCAGACCATCATTTTGTGTTTAAAAATCATTAACATTGCTTGCATTAGGTTCAATACATCTCATAACATCAACATGAGTCCTTAAATTGGTTCTAAAATTCACCAAAGTCAAACTTTCATAACTAACTTTAAAAGTCAAAACCTGAAAAGTGGTTTTTAGCCAATCTAAGAGGATTTTTCTAGGATTCATCTTTGAGCCAAACTTAGTGAAATTTGTTGTTTTAAAATCTCCTCTTGGTCTATTTCTTTATTACCATTTTTACACATTTTTGTGAATTTACTTGAAGCTCCAAATGAGCTTGGCAATAAGAGCTTGTGTGCCCTGTGCACACACTCAGTATTAACTGAGTGTGTGCAGGCATTTTTCAGAGCTTGCAACAAGCTCATTTGAGCTTGATCAGGTCTCAGCTTTGGTTTAAAGATACTTGGCCAGGTCTAGTATTAGATCCAACTTTTTGTTTTCCATTTTAGCTTATTGTGTTGCTAGTACTTAAGCTCAAAAGTGACCACTCAAACTGTTTTTGCTCATATACTCAATCAAGCCAAGTCATTACTACTTGCATTCCAGAGGTCAAAAGCAGTTGTGATTAGTTGCATTTTGGTTCTTATAGCCTATTACAACTTCTGTTTCAGTCTAGTGCTTGTTTGAGTTCAATAGCTTATTTGAAGTGCTTATTGAAAAGCACTTGGTATTGCAGTTTCATAATCTCACACACAAGCCCATGTTTTTCTATTTTTCCTAGATTTAGTATACTATTTTAGAGTTTTCCTGAATTTTTCACATTTTTCTAAGTCAGTTTGCTATTTTTCTTAATTAAAAACAGTTTTTAGGCTTATTTAATTAGCTTTTAATACAAAAAATCCAGAAAAGATTCAAAAAAATAAGTTTTCAATTTTCTTAGGTTTAGATAAATATAAAAAGTAAAAAAAGTAATTTTCCAGATTTTTCATAGTTTATTTGGTAATTTTTAGTAATTTAATTAGTTTTTAATAGTTTAAAATTCATAAAAAATAGAAAAATAATCAGAAAAATACAAAAATAGTTTTGAAAATTCTAGTTTGATATTTTAGCTTTTTATAAATCTTAATTTTATTTTTCTAGCTTTATTTCCTAATTTCTTGTAATTTAGGTTATTATTTAATAGTTAAAAATAGTTTTTAATTAATAATAATTAGATAATTAGTTGTAAAATTAATTTTCTTTTTCTAATAATTTTCTTTTATCATTAGGTTTATAAAAATATCATTTTCATATTTTTAGGTTTAATATTGTGTAAGTTTCACGTTTTTGTTTGTACGTCACGTAGTTTTTAATTAAGTTTTATTAAAACAAAAAGAACAAAAACATCATTTTAATAATAGTGATAGCGTTTATTTAATAGATTTTATCTTTTTAGATTTCCTTTAATTTGCATTTAAGCCGCTGTAATTTGTTGGCTATTTCTGTAGTTATAATCATAAATCAAATCTCTGTATCCATTCAAATCTTCTCGATCACTAAACGTTTGACTATTCTCGCACGGCTCGTTGGGACTTAACGACCTGGGGAAACATTATACTCTCCTGGACTTCATTGCATTCGTGCTAGAGCAGTTTTAAGCTGATTACGGTCTGTCATTCACAAGTGGCAGGTTTGCGTGATTTAGCTTGACTGTTTTGCGCGAATCAAATTTTGGCGCCGCTGCCGGGGAGCAGTGCTAATAGTCTTACTTCTAGCAGATTAGTAGTTTGAATATTCACTCTCTGTTCATACCATCTATCTATATCTATATATATTTCTATAAAAAATCCAAAAACCCAAAAACAGCTAAAAACGTATAAAACACAAAAATATTTTTCTTTTGTTTCTATATATGTATCAAATATAAAAATACAAAAAGATTTGTCGTTTTCTGAGTTTAATAATAACAACATAAAATCTTACCACCGCAAACCAAGGCAGTGCACTACCTAACTGGGGGTGCGACCATAATAAGTTCCCGAACCAAAGATTTAAAACTTGCCTTTGTGTCCTTGTGATTGGTGTACCTTTTTCAAAGAAGCCATTCATCTTGGATTATTGGTTAAGTTCACTGTTGTTTTGCCTCGATCTTGTGTTAATTGATTTTATTGTGATATCGACGTTTCAGAACCAGAAAACCTAAAAAAGATTCTTCTTACCCCATTTTCACCAATTTCATAATTCCTCTCCTTAACTCTGAAATCCCTTAGAGTTAACTCTAGTGCATGCGCACTCGTTCTTCTAGATCATTGAGTCCTTTTCGTGATCTAGCAGACATTCCTAGACGACGTTCTCGTAGACGTGCTGCCCAAATAGTCGAACCCGAGATTCGTACTATTTCAAACATCAAAATGGCAGACGAACGTACTATGGCGGAAATGCTCCAGGCACCCACCGAGGGTTATGGAGATGCCATCATTCTACCAGTAATCAACTCTGATCACTTTGAATTGAAGACACATTTGATCACACTTGTGTCTACAAATCAATTCCACGGGTTTGATCGTGAAGACCCGTATGCACACATCCGTTGGTTTAACAAGTTGACTTCAACTATCAATTACAAGGATGTGCCACAGAAAGTCATCAAGTTGATGCTATTTCCATTCTCACTTGAGGGGGCAGCCCGGATTTGGCTGGAAAAAGAACCCCCTCGATCCATCGAAACTTGGGAGGAACTTGTTCAAAAGTTTGTCAATCATTTCTTTCCTCCATCAAAGACGACTAATCTAAAAAATGAAATTTCTGGATTTCGTCAAAATTTCGATGAAAACTTTGGAGAGGCGTGGGAGAGATTCAAAGATCTCCTCAGGAAATGCCCTCACCATGGATTCACGGAGCTTCAACAAATCAATATCTTTTACAATGGGATGAATGGTAACGATCAAGATTCCTTGAATGCAGCCGCAGGTGGAAATATCTTGAATCGTAAGCCTAAAGATGTGATTGAAATTTGCGAGCAAAAATCGAAAGTTCCTATTTCTCGCAACAAAGTCAATACTCCGAACACTCCTGCTTCTACATCTAATAACTCTTCTGAGTTAGCTGCTCCGATAGCAGCTCTAACGGATGCCATCCGTTGTATGATTAAGGATGTTAAGGAAATCAAAAGCGAGATTCATAAACCAGAACCAATCAAAGCCGTAAACAAGGTGTGTGAAACTTGTGGTGGTCCACACGCGTATTATGATTGTCAAGCAACCGATGCTTCCTTTTACCAAGCTCCCGTAGCTTCGGTAAACCACAATCAATACCGACCACAGGCTGATCCTCACTACCGTGCACCTAGCGGTATGACACCACCTGGTTTTCCTCCTGTGCAAAACCATGGCAATCAAAATCGCTTTGTTCCGAATCAAGGACAAAATTTCAATCAAAACCGGAATAATCACAACCCACCCTACCAAGCTCCAAATCAGCATAATTATCAACAACCTTCTCATGCTCCCCCACCAAATGACTTCATGAAAGTTACTGAGTCAAGCATACGTTCAATGCAAACTCAGATCAATAACATGAGGGTTGAGCTGAAGAAGGAAATTGATACCACAATGTCTCGGCAGACAAATGAGTTGAAGAATATGATGAGCAGTTTCATGAACATGAATACGAACCAAGCTTCATCATCTTCTGGAGGACTCCCAAGCAATACAGTTACTAATCCCAATGTCGAGTTGAAAGCCGTCACCACTCGTAGTGGTAAGACGCACAATGGACCTTCGACTCCTATGCCCCCTCCTCCTGTGGCAATGAGTCAAGTTACCAAGGAGACAACGGACAAAGTGCATTATTCAAGCCCACGAAGCACCGCACACGTCCAACCTTCGGTAGTCCAAGCTTTAAGTCCGGAACCCGAAGTTCCGAAGACACATTCTGAGCCAGAAAACACTTCCATCCCGGCTCAAAAGTCTAGTCAGCTTCCTTACCCATCAAGAATGAATGATGAGAAGCTCAAAGACAAAAACAAAGAGCAGATGGAAAAATTTTTCCAAATCTTCAATGAGCTTCACTTTGATATAAGCTTCGTTGATGCTCTCGTTCTAATGCCTAAATTTGCATCCACGCTTAAAGGCTTACTGAGCAACAAAGATAAGTTGTCTGAGATGACGAAAACCCCTCTAAATGAGCAATGCTCAGCGGCCATTCTTAATAAGCTTCCCGAAAAGCTTGAAGACCCTGGCCGGTTTTTAATCCCGTGTGATTTCTTGGGGATGTTTCAATGCTCCGCCTTGGCCGATCTTGGGGCTAGCATTAACCTCATGCCACTCTCAGTATGGAAGAAACTGTCTCTTCCTAAACTTTCATCCACTTGTATGACACTCGAGCTAGCGGACCGTACCATAACTCGTCCACTTGGGATAGCCGAGGATGTCGTGATGAAAGTGGGAAAGTTTCACTTTCCTACTGACTTTGTTGTAGTAGACTTCGATGCAGATTCTAGAGTTCCCCTCATATTAGGGAGAGCTTTCTTGAGAACGAGTCGTGCTCTGATTGATGTGTTTGCTGAAGAGTTGACCATACGGGTTGACAATGAAGAGCTCACGTTGAATATCAACCAGAACTCCAAACCTCTGTACAAACAGAGTGTTGCCACAATTGATCAAAAATCTGAAAGATTCAATGCAACACTCTCAAATTTCACGGTTAAGAGGAATTCTCAAAAACGTGCTGAGCTCAAAGCTTTGAAAATCACCCCTGGTTCAAACAAATGGTTTGAAAGCTGTACCAGGGAAGTCAAGAGTGTTCTTGATGATGATGATGATCTAGATTCGGAGACTTCATCGGAAGTGGTGGAAACTGCTAGCTCTAAGAGCACACCACTTGTCCCACCTCCGGAATCAGTTTGTCGCATCGAGTTTGTTAACTTTGTGGATGAAACCAAACTCTCTTCAGTTTCATCTGAGTTGGATGATGATGTTTGTGATCCAATGGGAGACATTCTTCCCATTGATGAATTGCTCAAAAATGATCCATCATCTTCCAGTCTTATTCCCGACTCTTCCATCCCTTCCCTCACTCCTGATGAGGAAGATGACAACTTTTGGAATGAAGTCGATGCATTTCTTAGTGATGAGTCAATTCCAACGGGAATTGATAACACTTACCTTGATCCGGAGGGAGACATCCTTTTTCTGGAAAGTCTGTTGATTGAAGAACCATTTCCCACCCTCCCTCCCAGACATCTTACTGACAATCACCATATAAGCTTCAAATTTAAGCTTAAAAATGTCAAAAATGGTGATTTGCTTCTTTCTGATGAGGAATGGACTTGCATTGTCATGCATATCTTTGTTCCATTCTTCACAGATGGTGTGGTTGCTCTTTCCCTTTTCACTTTCGGGAATGAGGACACCATCTTTGACCCCGGTATCATTCTTAATAGTTTTTACTATTAACAATACCGCGGTTGTGTCTCGTCGGTGTGGAACTTTCTGATGTTCATATGTTTGTTAACACTGTGAACGAAAGTCCGACTGAGATTGGTTTTCCACGTTACTTTCCCCAAGAACAAATGAATTCGGGGTCGAGTCAAGCTAGCGACTCGGTAATCCAAAACAGTAGCTAAACATGGGTTTTCACCCGTGTGTACCACCCTAGTGTGGGGGAGTCTCCCCACGCTGTTGTATATTCTCATTCTCTAAAAAAAAAAAAAAAAAAAAAAAAAAAAAAAAAAAAAATCATTCTAAATAATGGCCGTAGTATTTCCCTTTTACGTTCTTTGTTTCGGCATAACCGCCGGTACTTTGAATATTGAGGGCAATATTCATTTCTAAGTGTGGGGGGGAATTCTCACGAATTTTATCATATAATTATACCAATTCCCCCGTTTTTGGCCAAAATGTTTTTTGGAGTAAGTGTTTTACACTTTCTCATTTGGTTATCAGTCCGCCATGTCTGTAAGACAAAAGGATTGGCTAATCCAGGAGCAAACGGCTCTTGGTAAAGATATCTCAAATCCGTTTATATGGCTTGCAATTTGCCCAAAATTGTATGGTTCTCAACTCACCATATCCTAAAAAGTGAAGAGTTGGCTAGCCCGCAAGGTTATGGCTTGTGGTAAAGGCAGTGGAAAAACCATAATTGGTAATCAGCTCACCAAAGATAATATTGATAATTTATCTAAGAGTTGGCTAGTCCAGAAGGGTACGGCTTCTGGTAAAGACAAATCAAATCCGTTGAAAGCTGGTGGTTTGCTCAAAATCACATGGTTATCAGTGTGCCATGGTTCTTACTTGAACTGAAACATTTGGCTACTCCAGAAGTAATGGCTTTTGGTAAAGAGATTAAAATCCATTATGTTTTCTCAAATCATTGCTAGGGACTAGCAATATCTCAGTGTGGGGGATTGATGAGTGTCTAAATACTCATCAATTTTGTACAAAATAAACTGCAAAATCATCTGAAAACGCTCAGAAACACATCAAAATGATCAAAATATCACAAATCAGTGTTTTATGTGTTTTAAATGCAAAAATATCAAAATCAGATGAAAAACATATCAAATTTGCAAAAATTGCAGTTTCAGTCCCCCAAGTTTCAAAAGTTGTCAAAAACAGTCCCTGGTACATAATTTCAAAAGAAAAGTCACCAAAGGTCCTTTTTAAATCATAAGTTATCAAATTTAGTCCTTTGGTGAAAAATATAAAAAGTTTGAGAAAATTACAAGATCAGTCCTTCAAGTTTAAAAATTGGCAAAATTAGCCCCTGGAAAATTGCAAAATAACAGATTTGGTCCCTGTACTTTTGAAGCTTGTCAGTATTAGTCCCTTGGAGCATCTTTGATGAGTTGGCAGCTATGGTCCTTCAATTTCCAGAAATTACACATTAGGTCCTTGGAATAATAAACCTTTAAACACCTTTTTGCCTTGTCAAAACCTATTGTGACCCCCCTGCCATTTTAACCCCTTGACCCTCTTCTTTTTGGACTGGTTGGTCAAAACCAGTCAAACCAAGTCAAAAAACAGACTTCCCACCATCCACTGTACCCTTATCTTCCCCACCACATGTGCCTGCAACTCAGGCATCACTTCACCCTTTCCACCCCCCTCCTCATCATACTCACCTACTTTTACCTCCACAATAAATGCCACCCCCCCCCCTACTTTCCTGTTTCAGAGCCTACAAGTCAAATATGCCATTTCCCGCCAAAATTGGTAAAACAGGAAAGACACTCAAAACTCACCCATTGGTTGAATTGGGAGGTGGGATCTGCTCTAAGGACACGTGTAAGCTAAATGGGACTATAAACAGAGGAGAAGAAGCAAGTACCAAGAAGTAGTTAATTTTTATTTTTACAAGTATGTCGTTTTTTAAGTTTTATGTTTTAATTAAGCTGTAATTTGTAATTTAAACTTTCCTTGTACTAAACTAAGGTTGTTAAATCTGTTACAATTCAATTTCAGTATCAAGTTGAAGTTTATCCAAGTTTCATGTTTTTAAGATTTCTTATATATATGCAATTTCAAATGAACTAAAACCCAAGCTTCAAATAGCTTTGTTCTCAGTTTCTATAAGCTTATATAAGCTTATAATAGCTTATGTAAGCCTGTAATCAAGTCCTAAGCAACTTTGGAAAAAGTCAACATAAGTCAACTGTGTAGCTCATTTTGGTTCAATCAGTTTGGAAATGGACATGGGGGTTGCAGAGCTGGATGTGGGTTGGATTTGATACAGACTAGTGTAGTGTGGGTTCTGGTTTGATTGTTGTTGAAAGCCACTGTGGCTAAGGCCAGTTGTAAGTCATTTTTCAAGTTCTTAGCATAATCTGTCCTTGTTATTATAAGTAGTTAAAATTAGTTTAATAAGTAGTATTTAGGTTATTTAAAGTGGGTTTGATCAAAAGTACATGCTGGTTTAATGATTAGCTCAGTTTCAATTGCAAAACAGTGAAATCAAGGGTGTTTGGAATTGCTGTTAAAACACTGTCAAAGGTTTAGACAGTGGTTGTTTCTAGTTGGTTCATGCTTGTTTATCTCTAATGTACTCAGTTGGGTCATAGTTTGTGCCTGCAAATCATCAAAAGTCAAAATCCTACTTAAATCTGTCTCACTGTCACTGTTGTGAGTTTTTAGAATTGCAGACCATCATTTTGTGTTTAAAAATCATTAACATTGCTTGCATTAGGTTCAATACATCTCATAACATCAACATGAGTCCTTAAATTGGTTCTAAAATTCACCAAAGTCAAACTTTCATAACTAACTTTAAAAGTCAAAACCTGAAAAGTGGTTTTTAGCCAATCTAAGAGGATTTTTCTAGGATTCATCTTTGAGCCAAACTTAGTGAAATTTGTTGTTTTAAAATCTCCTCTTGGTCTATTTCTTTATTACCATTTTTACACATTTTTGTGAATTTACTTGAAGCTCCAAATGAGCTTGGCAATAAGAGCTTGTGTGCCCTGTGCACACACTCAGTATTAACTGAGTGTGTGCAGGCATTTTTCAGAGCTTGCAACAAGCTCATTTGAGCTTGATCAGGTCTCAGCTTTGGTTTAAAGATACTTGGCCAGGTCTAGTATTAGATCCAACTTTTTGTTTTCCATTTTAGCTTATTGTGTTGCTAGTACTTAAGCTCAAAAGTGACCACTCAAACTGTTTTTGCTCATATACTCAATCAAGCCAAGTCATTACTACTTGCATTCCAGAGGTCAAAAGCAGTTGTGATTAGTTGCATTTTGGTTCTTATAGCCTATTACAACTTCTGTTTCAGTCTAGTGCTTGTTTGAGTTCAATAGCTTATTTGAAGTGCTTATTGAAAAGCACTTGGTATTGCAGTTTCATAATCTCACACACAAGCCCATGTTTTTCTATTTTTCCTAGATTCAGTATACTATTTTAGAGTTTTCCTGAATTTTTCACATTTTTCTAAGTCAGTTTGCTATTTTTCTTAATTAAAAACAGTTTTTAGGCTTATTTAATTAGCTTTTAATACAAAAAATCCAGAAAAGATTCAAAAAAATAAGTTTTCAATTTTCTTAGGTTTAGATAAATATAAAAAGTAAAAAAAGTAATTTTCCAGATTTTTCATAGTTTATTTGGTAATTTTTAGTAATTTAATTAGTTTTTAATAGTTTAAAATTCATAAAAAATAGAAAAATAATCAGAAAAATACAAAAATAGTTTTGAAAATTCTAGTTTGATATTTTAGCTTTTTATAAATCTTAATTTTATTTTTCTAGCTTTATTTCCTAATTTCTTGTAATTTAGGTTATTATTTAATAGTTAAAAATAGTTTTTAATTAATAATAATTAGATAATTAGTTGTAAAATTAATTTTCTTTTTCTAATAATTTTCTTTTATCATTAGGTTTATAAAAATATCATTTTCATATTTTTAGGTTTAATATTGTGTAAGTTTCACGTTTTTGTTTGTACGTCACGTAGTTTTTAATTAAGTTTTATTAAAACAAAAAGAACAAAAACATCATTTTAATAATAGTGATAGCGTTTATTTAATAGATTTTATCTTTTTAGATTTCCTTTAATTTGCATTTAAGCCGCTGTAATTTGTTGGCTATTTCTGTAGTTATAATCATAAATCAAATCTCTGTATCCATTCAAATCTTCTCGATCACTAAACGTTTGACTATTCTCGCACGGCTCGTTGGGACTTAACGACCTGGGGAAACATTATACTCTCCTGGACTTCATTGCATTCGTGCTAGAGCAGTTTTAAGCTGATTACGGTCTGTCATTCACAAGTGGCAGGTTTGCGTGATTTAGCTTGACTGTTTTGCGCGAATCACTCGTCCTCTGTCATCCTTATACTTTCTCTTAAATGGCTTTACATGAGAACTGTGTGGCTTTCCTTTGTATGTCCTTGATTTCCTTATTCCATACTTCTTCGTGTTATTTTTGTAGTAACAAGGAATTAGTATGGTTGAACAAAGAGATAAATCTCTTAGTTCTTTGGCAAGCGCCACATCTTTGCACATTTCTGAGACGAAAGTATGAGTGAACTTGATTGCAGGTAAAACTCCTGCATTTAGAACGGAATGCTTGGCTTTAAACGATTCTTCTATCTTTTTGGATAAAGAAGATGGGCGCTTAGCAAAAAGCTTTTCTGTTGTTGAAGGGAAATATAATCTTCCAGACTTGATTGCTAGCTGCCTGAAATCTTCCAAAAATGTCCACAAATTTTTGGTTTCTTCACAAGTTATCATATCTAGATCTCTATAAGCTCTATCTTGTTCATCGGTTGACCCTCGATATGGATCTTCCATTATAATTAATTGCCTTACTTGTGATGTTATGTTTTGTTGATCGTCTGCGATTGTTTCAAGAGCAAAATACGCCTCTGGATATGCAGTTCGCTACTGCCGCCACATTAAATTTTCACTTTCTCCAAGAAGGTTTTCCACAAAGGTTATTTTTGCCTTGTTGTCAGACTATGTTTGACTATTGAGTCTATTGATTGTTATAGACTCCCATCTTGATATTACATATGAGCATAAGTCTGGGTCTGCTGGTAAGATAAGCATTACCCCTGATTTTGTCCATGCTGGTGGCAGAGTCCAATGTGAGTTGTGATATTCACCATATCCTCCACTGAAAGCGTTGCCTTTTCCTTGAGGATACCCAAGCTAATAGTCTGGTCTATAAGTTGGCCATGGATTCGGTCGTGCTGGTGGATAAACTGCTGGCCCCATTATTGCATCGGGTAGAGGTTGGTAACTTGAACCGGATACTGCATCGTTTGTAGCGGTTGTAAATGCTTGCTCTTCTCGTTTATTGATGATTTGTGCTCCCAGTTGTTTAAATTTTTGAAATTTTGGGTATGCAGATTATCATCTTCTTCTTTGGAAAGATGAAAAATTGTATGGTCTGGGATGATTATTGCTTGCATTCATTAAAAGTGAATCGTCCCGAAATAAAATATGCTCGACGTGCCCGCATGTAATAAGCCTAGTCAAAAGATGTCGTCCCCTACAGTCAAAGATGTCGCCTATACTTTAATTATTGTACCATTATGTCAGAAATATCACGAGCCGATTGTACAGTCAATAATGGCTAATAGTAAAGTCACTAATGGCTCATGGAATAAGCTAGATGCCAAAACATATTCTCTAGTATGTTTGCCTATAAAAGGCGTTTCTATTTCGTTGTATCGATCATTCGATAAAGCACCAAAAAACTCTCACCATAACCATTGTAATATATTCAAGCTTCCGCAATATTTTAATAAAAAGGTGTGTTTAAGTATTAAGTACTTGCACTTTAAAGTTTTAGTTTTTTAGCTTTAGTACAAGATAAAAATTCCTGGCAACGTAATTTTTATCTTACATCATAAGGAAACGTCAAAATGCAACTCCATGCGATATACCCCGGGAGGGTCTTGTCTTAACTCTTGCTAAGCCAGGCCAATACTCAACCTTCTATTGCAAGTTCATTTTTAACACCTGAAAATGGATACTCGAAAACGTCAACACAAAGTTGGTGAGCTGAGCTCGTTGGTTTAAGAGTTAAACCACGAAGCTGTGAATAATATAATATAGGACAATAGTGAGAGTGATAACAAATTACAAGCACTTTATCAAAAACAGTAATAGCCAATTGAACCTATAGTGTTCATCATACACATAACCAATACCGCGCGGGGAGCTACCCCGATAGATCTATCATCTTGTAGGCCCTCAACAGAGAGTTAACAATTGCGCAGTCATGAACTTACAAAACAAAACATTTCTCATCATAATTGCATCATCACACATATATGTCCAAAGTCATGTAAAACAATAGATCACAACATAAAAACATTTGAAAAGAATTGAGTACCATTTCCACCCCAAGAAAAATATATTAAAAAGTGGGGCTACGAGAACTCACCTCAACAGATGATGAACAAGGTATCACAAACAATATCAAGTAGCAGGGCACAACTGTAGAGGCTCGGCATAACCTAAATATATAGTTTATCTCAGAAAATGTCCCGTAAAAATATTATAATGCATATGAGTTTTCAAAAGACAAAGTGTTTTGGTTTTCGAAAGACTCGTATCAATGTTTGTAAAAAGTTTTATATCGTCGATCGTGTGGTGTTTTGAAATATAGACTCGAAATAACACGCACGCCAAAATATAATATACTCATATATTACATAGAGAAAATAAGTAAGGAAATAAACAAGGGAAACGAATAAGGGAAAATAAGTGAAAAGAATAGGGAACAAATAAGTCAATGGTAAGTTTCGGTGTTTACCTGGTAATCCCAAATCGTTTAGAAAAGTGAATTTAGTTTGGAAAAGTTATTCAAGTTTTATAAGAAAATTCTTTTTAGTATTTCTAATAATAAAGGTTTTACAATTTGAATAAAACTATATATTTCAATTCTTGTCGGGTTTTATAATAAAATAGATTTTTGAATAAAACTAGAAGTTTAGAAAATTTTATAAAATTTTTGGCATGACTTGTCCGTGTATACAACGATTCAAAGTCATCGTGACTTTAGTAAAACTTAGTTTGCTCAAAATAATAGTTCTCGATAATTTACAAATTCAACATTATTGTTCATGTTCGTTAAATCAAACACGTTCTAACAATACCTTTATATACGGTTTTATAAATTAGTTAATAATCAAATTCTAGATTATTTATTTGTTATCGAGTTTTATAACCCGTTATTAGTTTAACATATATTAATTTGATAAGTTAGGTCTGTTACGAGTTTAATATAATAAATTCGTCACAAGTTTAATATATTATATTCGTCTCGAGTCCAACAATCCAATATATCAAAAGTAAGTTTAATTTTCCAAATGATGTCAATCCGTTACAAGTCCAAGTAATTAAAGTCTCAATATCAATAATAATTTTTTTTTGTCCAACGTCACATATATAATTTAAGTCCGTTAAGTATTTTTATAACCCGATCCATAGTGTTAAGTCCAATACCGTAACCAAAACTTCCCAATGAGTACACATGTCAAAATAAATGAATATGTTAGTCCATTAATTAAATCAAACTTCAAGATATTAAGCATATCACTACACATTAATATTAAACTATAACAAACTCAAAAACATGACCCAACACTTATGTCTAATGGGCTTCGGCCCATGGGAAACTTAAACCAAATGCACCCTAAGTGGGTTGTTGTGACCCGAGACAAACAAATGCACCCTCTCGGGGTGTTCCTTTCACCGGATCGAAACAAACACGTCATTAAGTTTAACAAGTTTAATACAGGTCTAAATAAATTGTATAAATAAAAAATAATAATAATAAATAAACCGAGCCGTATGAGGATCGATCTACACATAACCAAAACAAAAATATCCTTTCGGGTTTACTCGTCGCAACCGTGACCAAACACAAACACCCTTTTGGTTCTTGTTGACCGGAAATCGAGCACAAACAAAATAAAATAAGCAAATATCGACCAAATAATCACAAACCAAATAAGCAACTCTGATGGTGGAATTTTGCAAAACCTCAAGTTTTACAATCCTCCTAGGAAATGTACCTAATTGTTGTAGTGTAGTATAGACAAGACACGGGGAATTGATCATTCTCTAGGGGAATAGTGTTGTGAAGGCCGAAGTGTGTGTCGAGATAGGTCTAAAGGTGAGGGATGAGTCTTTTTGTAATTTTTATATTTTTTTTAGAAGGCAAATTAAAATCTCGTGGTTTGAAGAGTGGCCGTTTTAACTACTAATTAATTAAAACAAAACTAAATAAACTAAAATTAAACTAAGTATGCGGAAAAGTAAAGTGGTAACTTTTATGATAGGAAAAACGTGTTTACTTAGATTATCTATACTCCCAAGTTATCTCTTATTGATTAGTCGAATTGTCACGTCCTTATTTTAATTGGAGCGTTGTTTTCCTTATTATTGGTCGTAGGGAGGTGCCATATGCCCTAACTCTATGAACGTATAAGTCTCCCCTAAGAAAGCTTAAAGTCTATTAAGTCTCATCGGATATACAAGCCGCAATTCACGCAATAAATACAACGAGAAAAACCACTAGTGCACTCTAGGGTTGCGTTTAATAAGATTGACAAGTTGTTACATATAAGAATTAAGCCAGTTTTCTTATCCTCACGCGAGGCAACCAATTAAACAAGAGACGAAAATCAATAATTAATAACTAGGTTTCATTCAATCTAAGCAAACACTAATAGATCTAGCCTAACATGTTAAAGTGAAGAAAAGAAAAGCATATAATCAAACAACACATAGAAATATTGAATGATTAAAGATGAATTTCTTAACTTCAATAAAACATGGGTAAAATAGCTGTAAAAAGCCTTGCAAAAAATCATAAATTCGTCTAGGGTTTCATCTCTCCAAAGTGTTACATGAATAATGGAAAACATATAAAAATATATATAGTTTTACAATTGTGACGGTGTCACTTTATTGTTGTGACGCCGTCAGCTCGCCGTCATTACGGTTTGTTCAGTCACATTGCCGCCGTTGTGACAACGTCTCCTTGTGTCACTGACGTCGTCTCTCTTCAAAAATTCTGAGCCGTCTCGTGTAATTTTTACTCTGAATCTTGATCTTCAAATACAAGTGATGCCGTCAGGTTATAGGCTTGATTAAATGTTCTGAGCCGCCACATGTAAAATTTCTATCAAATCATCACATCCAAATGCAAGCGACGGCGTCACATTGAGGTTGTGACGCCTCCAGACTTTTTTTTACTTGGTCGTTTTCTTCGTTTTCTTGTCCAAATTAGTCCAAACGTGTCGGTTTCCAGCTTTTGCGTCCCAAGTACCTAAAATGTGAAAATGACGATTTAAGGCAATAACTGATAAAAAATGTACGAGTTTAGATCTTAAATGACCCCCTAAAAATGCACGTTTTAAATCCTTATCAAACTCCAACAAATAATCAATCCAATCCGATACTCGAGACCCATCGGTTTTTCACTTAACAATATATCGAATAAGCAAATCCTATACTCGACCCGATAATAATACGGGTCCGATCCGACCCATAACAAAAATAGGAATCCAAAACACCATTTTTTTACGATTCATAACCACACGAAAAGATTTTTCAAAAACGTTTTTATTCTTTTTTTATATCACGAAAACATTACAACTTGTTTTATAATCGGTTTTAACACAAAAGTAATAAAATAGATTTACGTTTTTAAACAAAAGACGACAATAACAATAGTTTTATGTGGCGACATACCTAATGAACGAGGAAGAAAGAAAGATGACTAGAGAGGTGATGATTCATGAATACAACCATGAACAATCACGATCTCCTGGAGTCCTTGATGATGATGGCAGTGCACGACGGTGGAACGGCGGAGGTGGCCAGAATATGGTGGCGACGACGTCGGTTAAATGGTGTAGGGAGAGATAGAGAATGATATAGATTTTAGGGTTTGTGTAATAAAGAGAATGAGAAACCCTAGTATTTTCTTATATATATACGAAATTTTTAGAAAATGTGACAAGTGATGGGAAGTAGAGGGGAGCGAGGGTAATTATTACCACAGACTATTTTTGTAACTTTCGTAAAATTAATGCTCGGGACTTGTTTGGGCTTGATAACAATCAATTTAGGATTCGGAATTTGCGCCGTTGAGTTTAAAATAAATTTTCCACGAAAAACGAGTATTTACACGACTAATATCTCGAAAATATTAAAATAATCACATTAAAATGTATATTATGGTGCGGTTATGCCGTTGTGTGTTGTTTTAATGTTTTGGTGCAGTTTAGCTTAAAGTTAAGCGTAAAAGTGAACATGTAAACTTTGAAATGCATTATTTTAAGCTTAAGGTTGAGTAAGGACTTGGAAAAATACTGATTGTTATAATTGAGTACCTATAGTAGTCAACGATATATATTAGGAGGAGAGTTATTTTACATACAAAACTTTTTTTTCATATACCAAGGGACCCATCCCCACCCTCCATCTAAAAAGAAATCAATGGTTGAGAATAAAACATTTTTATTTCACCTATTTTTTATAATTTAAATATCTTTTAAACCGTTAATCATTAAGCGAAAATAATTACACCATCGCGACGAGCATTTAATTATCTTTCTATTGACAGACAATTTGATATACTTTCGAAAAAAGAAAAAAAATCGTTTTTTCACTTTATTCATCCTTTTTTTCGTTTTTTTTCTTTCGAATATGAGATTTGCATGAAAAAAAATTACATGTTATTAAACACTAATTTGAGTATCGCATGTGATATTTAGTGTTAAATCACATATGATAGGTAATATCACATGTGATTTTAGTGTTAAGTCACATATGATATATTATCATATGTGATTTAACACTAATACCACATGTGATATTCAAATTTATCTTCAAATTTATCATATGTGATTTAACACTAATATCACATATGATATTCAAATTAGTGTTTAATCACGTGTGATTTTTTTCATGCAAGTTTCAGTAACGAAAAAAAACGAAAAAAATGTAAAAAATACGAAAAAAATTTTGTCGAAAGTATATCAAAGTGACTATCTATAGAAAGATAATTAAATGCTTGTCGTAATGATATATTTTTTTCGCTTAATGATTAACGGTTTGAAAGATATTAATATTTGAAGGAAAAAAAAGAAGATGAAAGTGGGTATTTTAAATTGCTAGAAGTAATCTCGTCCATTAGATCAAATAAAAATGAAGAAAAGATAGATGGTGAAGATTGATCGCTTGATATGTAAATTCTTTTGTCCTCAAATGATCTAATCACACATTAGTTAGGTTGGGATTACCATTCATACACCACCAATTAAGAAAAAGAGTACATCTATTTTTTTATTTTTTATTTTTTTTATTATTATTTTTTTAACCTTTTTGGTAAATCACATAGATAAATATCTGTTTATCTATATCTTGATTTGTACTCCGTATGTTTTTTCCCGTCTGATCTCGAAGACCTTGTTCTGTATTCCTATGTTGGATCTTGATGCCATTTATCTTTTAAGTATCTTATTCTAACATGCAATTTAATTTCAACTTTTGTTTGTTCTGAACTCGTATATGCATGCGAGTATTGATTGAAAACAGACAAAACGAATAAGCGAGTCAAATGTGGAATGGGTATATATCTAGTATAGAACTTATGACATGATTTCTAAAGCCGTAACACAATCAGTACGTTTATTAGCAAGAGAAATATGCTTGTGTATATCTAGTATATAATGTAAAGTGCATATATTTCCCTTGTTAATTAGTTGGAATGCAAACCATCAATGGGAATTCCCAACTGCTGCCATGAAGACGGTTGATGCTTTCCATTCATGATGCAAACGTTAAGAGATTTTTAAGAAACAGATAGAGGCCGGCCGGTAAATGAACTCTAGCCCTTTTAAAATCTTAAAAATATTAATTATCATTAACTTTCGTCTTCTTGGTTGTAACTGTTGTATCGTTGGCATTAGTAGTCAAAAATGGAAAGAACCAAGGGATGGGGAACGAATTGAAGGAAGTTGATCATGGGCCATTCTCATCTCCATCTGTTATTGTTGAGGAAGAGCAGCAGCAGTCACCTTTGGCCTTCGGGTGTTCATAAAATACGATGGGCGAAAATGTGAAGAACTTATTGAGTTGATTTGAACAGTTGGATCTCAGAAAAGTAGAGAACAGGAATTGCTATATGTATAGAAGACTGTACTTGAGGTTCATAAGCAACAAGATTTAGAGGTAATATTTATATTATACGTATCTTTATAAAGTTTAATATGTGATGATTTAAATATTTAAATGGCTAATTTATTATTAAACATAGACACGTTGGGTCATTAGCATCTTTTTTGCAGCATTAGCAAGCAAAACCACCTCCATGTAAAGCTTATGCGTGTTCAATTTTTATGTCAAACTTGTTGAGAAGGTTATTGTCTTTTTATTTTTTTTATATTTTATTTCAATAATGTGTAGTACATCTCTCTTTTTATTCATGCATGTTTTGGAGGGTAACGAAGGGAAACATATTCTTTTGAACCACAAATGTGAAGAGATAGTGGAGTCACAGAACAATCTACTAGAACAATGCATAAATAAATTTTAATTTTATTCCTTACATATTTGAGAGGGCTTATGCCAACTTTTCTTGCTGAATATCAATCTACGCCTGTTTGTATCCATTCTATTTAATTTGGAGAACAACGTGGTTGTTGTCTTATCAACTGAAACAATATAATTATGAGTTTGTCGTTTGTTCCTCTTTTTGTAATTATGTTTCTTGGAGCCTTTTCAGCTGTAAATTCAAAAACTGATATCATAAATATCGGTTACGTTGTTGCATTGGGAACCATCCATGGAAGAGTCTCGAGCATTGCCCTGAAGGCTGCTGTAGATGATGTCAATTCTGATCCCATAGTTCTACCAGGAAGACGACTGACTATTTCAATTCACGACTCAAACTATTCCGGTGTCTATGGCATATTTGGCGGTAAAAAAAACTCCTGTCAATAGTGTTATTTTAATCAGTGTTAGAACGTTAGAGTATAATATATTTTGTATCGAATACTAATAGAAAGTTATAATGTATTTTGTATCGAATACTCAATAGAATTTGGTTTTTTTTCAGCATTGAGGTACTTGGAGATCCCTTCTGTAGCTGTTATCGGTCCACAAAGTTCTGAGGTCGTTGCGGTGGTTTCACAACTTGCAAATGGACTGTATGTCCCGATATTATCATTTACTGCTCTCGACCCCTCACTTTCATCATTCCAGTACCCATACTTTCTCCAAACTGCCCCAAATGATCTTTATCAGATGAAAGCATTTGCTGCTATAGTAAGCTACTTTCGTTATAGAGAAGTCACCGCAATATACACTGATAGTGATCAGTTTCGTAATGGTATCAATGTGTTTGGTAATGAACTTACAAAGAAACGCTGCAGGCTATCTGGTAAAGCAACACTTCCAGTTAATAGAAAATTAACTTGGAAGATTATCAAAGAAAGATTGATGAAGGTCATGTCTATGGAATCACGTGTCATTCTTGTACACACATATCCTGAAACAGGCCTTATGATCTTTAAGATGGCCAAGAGTCTTGGCATGATGAAAAGAGGATATGTATGGATGGCAACTGCTTGGCTATCAGCTGAACTTGATTCTACTGGCATTCATCCCAAGATTGGTGGGACTTTACATGGCGTTTTGACACTTCGCCCACATACACCAGATTCATACAAGAAGAAAGCTTTCTCAAGACGGTGGAAGAATCTAAGTAGGGGCTCTATTGGACTCAATCCCTACGGTTTATATGCTTATGATACTGTCTGGATAATTGCTCATGCAATAAACAAGTTTCTAAAAGAAGGTGGTAAGATTTCATTCTCCAGTGATTCAAGATTAAGTAACATAACTGGAACCAGGCCCTTTCTCCTTAGAAACCTTAGCATTTTTGATGGGGGAAAGCAGATGCTAAGCAACATAATGCAGACAAATATGGCTGGTCTAACGGGGCCCATTTCGTTCAATCCAGACAGATCTTTGCGAAATCCTTCTTTTGATGTCATCAATGTTTTACACACAAAAGGCCAACTAGTTGGATACTGGTCTAACTATTCTGGGCTATCTGTTCAGGCGCCAAAGAGCTCTTTTAATGTAATACCATCCAACATTTCATCAAACAACCAGCGACTGGGAAGTGTGGTATGGCCTGGGAACACAAAAGAGAAACCTCGTGGATGGGAATTTACCAACAATGGGAGACCTTTGAGGATTGGAGTTCCATTAAGAGCTGGTTTTAAAGAACTGGTTATGCAAGTCAATGGTACCAAACAAGTTTCTGGTTTTAGCATCGATGTATTCCTTGCTGCCATAAAGTTGCTTCCATATCCTCTTCCATACGAGTTCATCATGTTTGGGAACGGTCACAACAACCCAAGCTACTCGGACCTTCTAAATAAGGTTGCATCTAATGTAAGTGTTTAAAGATTACAAAATAAATTGCTATTGGAGACAAATTGGTCACACATGCATGTGTTTTTTGTAGGAGTTTGATGCAGCTGTTGGTGATATAACAATTGTCAGTAACCGCACTAAATCTGTGGACTTCACACAGCCGTATATCGAGTCTGGCCTGGTAGTAGTCGTCAACATACATAAAGCACACCCAAGTTCTTGGGCTTACTTGCAACCATTTAGTCCAGAATTGTGGGGTGTAACCGCTCTTTTCTTCATCTTTGTTGGAGCTCTAGTGTGGTTATTAGAACACCGGCACAATGACCAATTTAGGGGCCCACCAAGGAAACAAATTGTCACTGTAATGTGGTGAGTACTTGAGGCAAGTTATTTCTTTCTTGATAGTTCTTACTTTGAATCATCACACTTTGAGAAAAGCTGTTACCTTTTTGCAGGTTTACCTTCTCAACTATGTTTTTCGCGCACAGTAAGCTTCAAACCTCCGAACCTTTTAATCTTCTAAAACTTGTGTACTTTCAAATGAGTCAATTTAGGTGACTTGTTTATGATGGAGTTGATTGTTTCAGGAGAAAATACCGTGAGCACCCTTGGTCGTATGGTTGTCTTCATCTGGTTATTTGTAGTTCTAATCATTAATTCAAGCTACACTGCAAGCCTGACATCAATTCTAACTGTGCAACAACTACAAACTCGTATCAGCGGCATTGAATCACTAATCATGGGCAACGAGCTTATTGGATTTCCGGAGGGAACATATATCGAGGATTATTTGGTGAAGGAACTCAACATCCCAAGATCAAGACTTGTGTCTCTTGGAACCTCAGAAGAATATGATGAGAAACTCTTGTCAAGAGCAGTTGCTGCGATTGTTGATGAAAGGCCGTACGTTGATCTTTTCCTCTCAAAGCACTGCGGATTTCAGGTTGTTGGCCGAGAGTTCACAACGAGCGGGATGGGATATGTAAGTACATATCTTACTTAAGTGTTTGACTCTTTATGGTCCAGCCAATTACTGTGTGATGACTATTTTTTTACCAAGTTTGCAGAAATTGCATCCACTGTTATTAGGGTAAATTACATAAATGGTCCATGCAGGTTAGCGAAAATTACATTACCGTCCTTAATTTTTTTTATCCACTTCTTATAGTTTTATGCGCTATTTTTTATCTACGTTTTTATATACGTTTTTGTCTACGTATTTTTATATACGTTTTTGTCTTTGTGTTTTTATATACGTTGTCTAGTTAAATAACTTCATTGCAGTAGATAAATGTTGATGCAAGTAGTGTGAAAAAACTATGAAAGGATAAAATTGTGTCTTTATTGGTAAATTATAAATAGGATAATACTTTTAAAAAACATTACATTTGTTTAAAAATACTTGTATGAGTAGTGAAAAAATAAAATAAAAAATACTCTTGTAAGTATTAATGTTGACACTTTTGTCGTGTAATGAAAAACCTGTGGTGACTATTTTTTTACCCTATTAGTTTGCAGAAATTGCATCCACTGTTATTAGGGTAAATTACATAAATGGTCCATGTAGGTTAGCGAAAATTGCATTACCGTCCTTAATTTTTTTTTCTTTTTTTTTTGATCCACTTCTTATAGTTTTACCCGCTATTTTTTATCTACGTTTTTATATACGTTTTTGTCTACGTATTTTTATATACATTTTTGTCTATGTGTTTTTATATACGTTGTCGTCCGTTTCTATACGTTTTTATACGCTTTCATCCGATTTTATACGTTTTCGTCCGTTTTCTTAAGTTTTCGTCCACTTTTATTCATCCGTTTTTATACGTTTTCATCCGATTTAATACGTTTTCAAATTTTTCAGAAAAAAATTCAGAAAAAAAGTTTTTCGACTAAAAAATTTCGAATTTTTCTTTTAAAAAAAAAAAAAAAAAAAAAAAAAAAAAAAAAAAAAAAAAAAAACTCGGAAAAAGAATTCCGAAAATAAATTTTTTGTAAAGAATTTCAAAAAAAAATTGGAAAAAAGAATTCCAAAAAACAAATTATGATGTTTTTTTTTTTTTTCTTTTTTTTCTGAAGGGACCATTTATGTAATTTACCCTAAGGACGGTGACTGCAATTTCGCAAACCCACAAGGATTATTTATGTAACATGGAAGGGTAAAACGATCAAACTACTCATATAAAGACAAGATGTCAACATTAATAATCGCAACAGTAATTTTTTTTATTTTCTTTTTATTATTTATTTATTTTTTGTTCGCTACTCAGAAAAGTATTTTTGGACAAATATAATGGTTTTTAAAGGTATCATCCCTTATAAATATCATTTCTTATTTATAATTCTCACAGGCATTTCCGAGGGACTCTCCATTGGTGGTTGACATGTCGAAAGCAATACTAAAACTAACAGAAACAGGAGAGCTTCAGAAGATTCATGACCGTTGGCTTAACAAAAAAGCTTGTGGCCCACAAAGCTTGTCCTATGTATCGAACCAACTTAATCTAGAAAGCTTCTGGGGGTTGTTTCTAGTTTTCGGCATAGTTTGTGCTCTTGCGCTGTTTATACACCTGTGTAGGACACTTTATAGATTCAGAAGACGTCATCCCAAACTCACGAAGCCAAGGTATAGTGGGTATCGGTTAAAGCGCATGCAAAGGTTTTTTTCATTTGCGGACAAAAAACACGAGGTATCAGGGAACAAGTTAAAAAGAAAGAGGGTGGTGTCTGGTACCAGTTAATTGTAAAAGTGGGAGAGCACGACTAACTGAATACAAGTCCATATACAGCACAAATGTAAAGAAGATAATAGCGGTATGAGTTGTATATAAATAAACACAACATAACAGAACATGGTAAGTAAACAGTTATTGAATCAAGTTTCTATACAACATATATATAGTTTTACTTCAAATTAATAGTGTGAAGCATAAAAGACTCCTAAGAATTCAGTTTCTATGGATAAGACTGGCTTTTAAGGAGTCTGTACTATTGGAACATTAAAACCCTCTAGGTATACATCACAATATATAAAGTGTGTTTGGCAAAAGTAGTTATGAGCAGTATTGTGAGCTGTGAGCACTAGCTGTGTAGCTCACGGCTCACAGCTTCTTAAAGAAGCATTAGAAAATTAAGCATTTCTAAAAAATAGGAAAGCTCGTCGCTCCTTTGCCAAAAGACTACTAAAAATCAAAATGCTCATTGCTCACCGCTCATCGCTCCAAAAAGCTTCACACCGCTTTGTGCCAAACATACCCATAGAGAATGCAAGAGACATAATAGAAACCTTAACGGACCCTAAACCCACAAACGGGATTGGGCCGTCTATCATCTGATACTTCCCCCGCAGTCCAAGTGGCGAAATCGCGTAAGCTCGGACTGGAGTAGGAAACTAGAAAAGAAAAGAAAAACAAAACATTAATGTAATAAAAGCATAACTTTAGTCGACTCGTAACAAAACCATACCAACAGTCGACTTTAGTCGACGGGTACCAACGATCTGCTAAGTCGACTGCTAACAAAACCGTACCAATGGTCTACTTTAGGAACTTGTACAACGGTCAACTTTAATTAACTGATAAATAAGCTGTACGAACAATCAACTAACAAACAAATTGTTGTGAAACTAAGAGAATAACAATAACAAGAAGAAAGATAGATACAAAAGAAGAATTGTATTATTCATCTCTCAAATGAGGCATGTATATATAGTTACAAATGTGGAGTATTCCACAAGATATAAATCACTAATTAAGATAACTACTAATAATAATAGATATGGACATCCATTCCATATTTATCCATAACACTCCCCCTTGGATGTCCATTTGAGGATTATGCCTCGTTAAAACCTTACTAGATAAAACCCAGTGCGACAAAAATCTAGTGAAGGAAAAAGAGTACATAACTCCTTTATACGCTCGAGGATGTTGCCTCATTAAAAACCTTGCCGGAAAACCCTGTAGGGACAAAACCATAGTCAAGGGAAAAAGAGTGCAACGCGTATTTTGTCTCCCCCTGATGATCACATCACTTAAGCTCATTGAGTCAATGAAATGCACATTGAAGTGTCTTGATAGAATCACGTGAATAAATATTCTCTACATGTTGTTTGCATATCCATTTTAAGGATTAACGTACGTCATACATCTCATTTCAAGTACATCATCGTACTTCACAAGTTATTCATTGCAAACACAATTAATTCAAATGATATATTATATCATACATGACCATCGGCGGGAATCATAAATGTTTCATACACATTTTAGTATGGTACTTTTGAATAGATATTGTGACCATCATCTTTATAAACCAATGAGGTCTTTTCCACATCATGTGACCTCATAAACATGAGTATCGTTTATCCATATAAGTATAGTTAGCAACTTTCTTTAGGTTTCATGATGCACATATATTTTATCCTTTAGATGTTCAAATCATAAGCTAAGACAAACTGTGTCTTTTGTTTCAAATTCAACTTCTATGCATTGAGTTGCCTTTATAATCATAAATCAAACTGTATGAAACTTAAACAATATTCAAATCTAGATCTCTTTATAAAGTTTCATAGGCAAACATAATTCTTTATTTGGCATAATAGTATGCACTAAAGCGGGTTATTAAACGTAATGCCAAAAACATGATTAATTCAATACAATCAAGTAGTGTTCTCGAGAACTTCTTGTAAATGCTTTAAGCCTTAAAAATCACTAGCATGCTTCATGCATTTTATATCCTATAATAAAATCTCATATGAGCTCTATTCATTTATCTTTTAGACGCATATAAATTATTTTACACATTGCCAGACTTATACAATATTAAAATACATTATTGGATCCACCACATGTGAAAATGCATCTGCATGATCATTTACAAGTCTTTGAGAAAATATACGTCCGTCATCCTGATGCATATCCAATAAGTTTACATATTTACATGTACGGGCTTCAAGTCCCAGTAACCATGTCTCATCACAAGAGACTTCAATCTTTCATTAGTTCTTTGCGTCTTTACATCTTTTGGCCACTCATTTATAAATCTGTACTTCCTGCAGGTATGATTCCATGATCCTCACCATTATTATAGCGCTATCTAAGTTATTTAAATAATCGTTATCATGCGCATTATCATATATAGCTATCGACGTCGATTCATTTCTTTTCGATTCTAAACTTTACTAGACATTGCATTATATCATTTATTGAGATCTCATAGTTTTCACGTACCCCGGATTTTTTCCAATTATCTTCATGTCTAGTGTCTCTTTAGGAGACTATGGGGTCTTTATTACCTCGTTCAAGCATCTTAATTTTCTTGCTCCATTTCATTTATTCATTCGAGGACTTTTACTTGGAATCAATTAGTCTATCATGCTTAGAGGTGGCAAAATGTGCCCAGAAGCAAAAAAATGGGCTAAATGGGCACATTTTTAAAAGATTTGGGCACATTTAGCCCCCTTCTTTTTTTTGAAATGGGCACATATAGCCCATTGAAAACTTAAATGGGCACAAACGGGCACTTTTTTTTCTCTCAATCGTTGAACATTAACGATCGTTTTAAAGATTTTTTTTATATAATATATTTATTTTTGTTAATATAAATAAGATATTACGTTTAAGGAATTTATTTAGTCGTTTTAGGTCTTTTATTAAACGATTTGTATAACATGTGCCCGTTTGGCCCGTGCCCGTTTAGCCCGTGCCCGTTTAAGCCCGTGCCCGTTCTAGCCCGTGCCCGTTTTAGCCCGTGCCCGTGCCCGCCCGGCCCGCCCGTTTTGCCACCTCTAATCATGCTGCAGCCATGCCATAGACTCACTACAAACCATTGGTTGTCATGTTGGGACATACATTATAATTGGAGCACTAGCATCGTATATATGATCTAGTCACTTCTTTAGGTCACTAAGGTATGGAAAATACTAGATCTGGAATATAAATTGTCCCTTAAACTTCAAGTTCATATTCATTAGTGTGAGGCTCAATATTTATATTATCATAATTCATTCCAAATTTCTCGCAGCTCATTCTCCCCCTGAATGAATTATCAACTTCAACATCCCTTATGTGCGTTGTGGTGGATTTACAATACAGGTTCCGTACATTTACAGAAAACTTTACATGGGAAAACTTTGGTTTGTGACCGAAACCATTCTAATAGGGAGACTTCATTATTAATTATTGGCAAGATGCGAATTCATATTTTATCATTTAAAATTACATGCCCCATAAACTATCACTTTTGTTCTCACAATTATTGGCTTTGCATGAATTCGCATCTTGCCATAAATTAACGGACCCTAAACCCACAAATGGGATTGGGCCGTCTATCATCTAATACTTCTCCCGCAGTCCAAGCGGCGAAATCGCGAAAGCTCGGACTAGAGTAGGAAACTAGAAAAGAAAAGAAAAACAAAACATTAATGTAATAAAAGCATAACTTTAGTCGACTCGTAACAAAACCATACCAACAGTCGACTTTAGTCGAAGGGTACCAACGATCTGCTAAGTCGACTGCTAACAAAATCGTACCAACAGTCGACTTCAGGAACTTGTACAACGGTCAACTTTAATTAACTGATAAATAAGCCCGTACGAACAATCAACTAACAAACAAATTGTTGTGAAACTAAGAGAATAACAATAACAAGAAGAAAGATAGATACAAAAGAAGAATTGTATTATTCATCTCTCAAAGGAGGCATGCATATATAGTTACAAAGGTGGAGTATTCAATAAATCACTAATTAAGATAACTACTACTAATAATAGATATGGACATCCATTCCATATTTATCCATAACACAAATTACAATACTATAAACTTTCTTTTTCTTAAATAACAAACCACAAAATAGATAAAATAAAAAATTACCACTACAATTAAAACTAAACAACCGAATATGAAGTTCACAAGGTACCACTGATTCGTTGATCCAATCAATACCTCATTGCTTGATTAAATAATCCAATCAAATCCAAAGAACAAAACATTCTAACAAGATTAATAAAAATACCTACAGCAAGGTGCATATGCAAGCGAACAAATAATTTCAAATACACGAACCATTTTTTCTTTCTTTTCTTTTTTTATAGCTTCAATAGAGATAACTTTATGTAATTGAAGAGAGAGATATTTGACGGGGTATAGTGACGACGGCTCATGACGACCGACTAGATCTCGGGAACAAACCTGCTCATGATACCATGTTAGAACATTAAAACCCTGTAGGTATAATTTGTTATTCCATCACAATATATAGAGAATGCAAGAGACATAATATAAACCCTAACAGACCCTAAACCCACAAATGAGCTTGGGCCGTCTAAAATCTAATATGTACGTGTGTGGATCAAAGTTCTTCCAAAATGAAAGTGTTTGTTATGGAAATGATCTAGTGAAGCCTAATAGTGTAATGATAATGAAACCTCCGATGTCACTTATTAGTCACAAAGTGGAAAATATGAAAAAGGCCTTTTAGACAGGATACCCAACCGGTCTAGATGAGGGGAGGTCTAAAAGATAAAAGTCATATAGACTGGTTAAAGCACCGGTCTAAAAGATCATTAATCAAACCGGTTAATATGTCATATAGACTTGTTGAAGCACCAGTCCAAAAGATCATTATTTAGACCGATTGGTATCATTATAACGGTTTATATGTGGATTTTATTTAACAAGCTACCAATCCCAAATAGCCGTTTATATGTGTTAGTACAATTTATGCGATGGGTTGATAACAGATGTGAATGCAGCTTATCGGACCGGGCCGACAAGTTTCCAGCGGGTTGGTCTTGTACTAATTCAAGTAGTTTGAATGAGATCCCTGCACAAGAAAGGTAAACCGTTAGTCTTATCGTGGGACGGACCCCAATATTAGACTCCAGCATGAGAGTAAGTACACATTCTTGAGAGAGAAAGTAAGAGCATGTGTGTGTAATTATGAGAGAGAAAGTTATACCTTGTATGGGGATTAGAGCCCCTTTTATAGGCGAGGTTTGCCGCTGGAGCTTCCTAGATTATCGCATATAGTGGTTAGTTGCCGAAGCCGGACACTTGACGAACAAGAGTTCCGTGTTAACTGCGGATGCGGATGTAAGGGGTCTAACGGTTGAAGGTTCAGCCCGTTATGTGCCTTGCGCATATCAAAGCCTAGACCATAGCCAATTTAGCCATTGGGCTTACCGTAGGCCTAGGATTTGTAATCATTGGGCTTGAGCCCAGTATGTGTATAGTGTGTATTGGGCCTCGTGGGCCTGTAATACATACTATACGTCATCAAGTCCCCCCAGTCTAGTATGTTCATTGCGTGCGGATATTGTCGCATGCGGTGGATGTCACTAGACTCAAGTTGACTAAGCGTTTTGCTGTCCCATACCTTTTTCTTTTTTGATGAGAATTGCCACGTCACCCAGTCC
This sequence comes from Chrysanthemum seticuspe, assembly GCA_019973895.1. Taxonomy (NCBI): domain Eukaryota; kingdom Viridiplantae; phylum Streptophyta; class Magnoliopsida; order Asterales; family Asteraceae; genus Chrysanthemum; species Chrysanthemum seticuspe. The sequence goes on along the minus strand of BPTQ01000006.1, from coordinate 121,565,053 downwards.
CCCCTAGTCTAGTGTATTTACTGCATGCAGATATTGTCGCGTGCGGTAAGTATTTACTAGACTGTAGATTTGACCAGGACGTGTTGTTATCCCATGCTTTTTCACGCGTCCTTTTCTTTCCTTGGAAAGCGTTTCGTGCGATGTGGACGCTTGTTGACTCTTCGTTTTCTGCTTTGATATGACCTACTATTCCACGCGCCCTTTTTTATTTTTGATCTTGGCCGTTTATTCCGTCTTTCTTTTGCACGTGTCATCATCCGATTCTAGGTTTTTCCTTATTATAAATACTGCTCCACCTTTCACCATTGCCGTTTGTTGCTTCTCTTTGGAAAAAAGAAAAAAGTAAACATTTTCCTCATCCGTCTTCCCTTAATCCACTCGCTATGGCTTTGATTGTTGATATAAAATATAATACTCTTCCAGGGACGTTTGGCTCCTTCCTTGTGACTTACAATATTCCACCGGAGGTGCATCCGGAGCTTCCTTACCGCAGTGTACGATGCATGAGTGCCCTTCTGGGAAGATTGGCTTATATATCCGCTTTTTTGATCTTGCCAATTTTTGTCTGCCCCTGTCTGTTTTCCTTGTTGACTTACTTAGATGTATTAATATTTCTCAACTATCGGTTCTCGGGGCAGCAGAGTTTCTCACTTTGAGATCTTATGTCGTGCTCATAGCATTACTCCCACCGTTGCTCTGTTTCGTTGTTTTTATGTTAACTCAAAGTTAAAAGGGTGGTTTTCCTTTAGTAAACGCGATGGCGTCCCTGCCCTTTGCACTAAGACTCTTGATTCTGTCAAGAATTGGAACGACTGATTTTTCTGGGTCGATGCCTTTGTCTGTCCTGTCTTGTTCCCATGGCATTCTAGGAAGAACATCTCTAAAGATCATGTTCCTCGCCCCGACGAGTATAATGCTGACCTTTTTGCTGCTCTTGCTGCCATTCCTTATCCTTTCCGGGCATTCCCTGAGCCCTTTCTTTGCTGGGTTAGTTTGAGTCGTTATTATATTTTGGGTGAGGATGTGTACCCTGAGTTTCTTCGTGACGATCAAACTGGTGAGTTTCATTTGCGGGGTTTTTTTTTTTTTAACAAATATACGTTTCTTTGCGCAGTGATGAGTTGGTCTGAGTATATTCAGTCTCCGGAGCCTCTGAAGGCCACGATGACCGCCCGTCCGCATTGTGAAGGGGAACCGTCTATTATTGAAGTTGTTGTTCGTCGTACCGTGCCACTTATCCCTATTGCTCCTGCTCGTGTGGATGGTGAGTTGGAGGCTGATGTTAATCTTCTTTTTGGGCCGGAAGGTGCTAGTGTTGATACTGGTGGTGGATCATCTTTTGAGGCCACAGGTTCTGATGCTAACCCTTTGTCCTCTGGTCCTTTGAAGAGAAAAGAGGGGCCTTTGTCAAGTGTTCCGGGACCATCTAGCCTTGCCAAGAGGCTTCGCTTTGAATCTTAACCGGGTCCCTCAAGCAGTAACATTCCTGTTGGTGGCTTTCAGGAGTTATTGAATAGTAGTGTTTTGGAAGCTGAGCTAGGCTATACGGCCCCCCACACTTCTTCTATTTCCACCACCCTTGAGCGTGAGGTTGGACTTTTTGTTGGCTCTTCTTTCAGGCATCAACCTGATATCGGTTCTCCTAAAAGGTTGTTTATTTCTTCTGATTCTAGTACCACTGCTGCTGGAGCTGAGGTTACTTCTTGTACCAGGTCCGAGAAACTTTTGGGTGTTGCTACTACTGCTGCCACAAATGTTCCTGCTGCTATTCCTATACTGAAGAATGTTTCTCCTTTCCTCAATTCGTCTTCTAGTGGAGAGGCTAACCGTAGTGCCAAAGATCTTGTTGGACCTTCCGTTGGTCAGACTTTGACTAGTAATGCCCAGGATTCTGTTGGGATTGACCCCCTGTGCTCACAGGAGCGCCATCATCCGGAGTGGAAAGTATTGAATGGATCTCTGCTTAACAATCCCTTGGACTGCCGCGAAATTGTTGACGGTGTTGCTCCTCCAAAGTTTTCCTCCTTACTTCGTGAAATGAGCAATGACGATTTATTTTTAGGTTTTGACCTTTTGTCAGCTCGCCATTTGTGCTTTGGTTATGAGTTGCAGACTCGTGCAGAATATTATCTACAAGAGAAGGAGAAATTATCTGCCAGGTTTGATGTTCAAGCTAACTTGATTCATGGGTTAGAGTCCCAATTGGCTCAGGCTGAATCTAATGTGTCTGAGATGTCTTTTCGTGGTGAAGTATCATCTTTAGGGGCGGTTGTCAAAGAAAATGAAGTGTTACGTGCCAAGATCAAGGAGCTGGAAGCTTCTTCTGTCAGCAAGGACATCGAGCTTGAGCGGTTACGGTGTGCTACCTCTACTCTTGAATCCCGTAACGCTGAACTTATTAAAGAGGTACTTTTTTGTTCTTTGTTTTTCTTTCCGTTCTTTTTTCCCCCTTTTTTATTGGCCTCCGGAATTTGTATTTGTTAGGTACAAGTTTTGGACGGTGAATTTTTGTGCTCCGTCCTCGTGCTTCGGAGCTGGTTTGCTTGAAGGAGCTCTTTCTGAAGGTTGCCTTGCATTTAGAGGAAAAACTTTATCCGAGCTTGCTTACTGCTATGTCCATTCATCGTTGGTTATTGTCTGAAGGCTTCAAGCTTGCCGTATCTGGATGTTGGCGTTGGCAAGGTTACCTAGACGCACTGGCTGATGCTATTAGCTGTGCTGTTGATAAAGGGATGCAAGATGGGCTTGTTGCCGGACATTTTCATGGTACAGCCAATAAGCCTCTTTCCCACGTTGCTGCTCTTAATCCTTCTACCAAGGCTAACCATGAGAATGCTTTTCAAGTGCTCCGCGATCTCTAGTTTCCTTTACTCTCTTCCTTAGAGGCTCTTAAGGATTCTTCTGTTGAAAACATCATTCGCTTGCTTCGTCCCAAGGTACCCTCTGATGATTCGTCCCCTGTTGAGAAGCAGTTTTACTTGGAGCAGTTGGTCGTTCCTGCTTGTCTTTCTGGAGGTTCTTCGAGTGAGTCTTCCCTCTCTGCTTCAATCTAGGGTTGTTTTGATAGAGCAAAAAAAGCGAGGTAAGGTTCCCTGCATGATTGATTGGCACTCGCGGATACTTGATTTTCTTTTGCTGATCCTTCGTGCATAGAGCCTATAGTGGAATCAGTCTGTTTGTCCGTTCCTGAGCATGGTGGTGTTGTTAGTGGCCTTGGTGCGGATACCTGTTCACAATCTGGGACGGGTCCGCTTGTGAACCCTTCCACTAATGCGTAGTTTATTGTGATTATACTTTATGCTTTCTTATTGTTTGGCCTGCCGAAGCGCGGCGCTTTTGTTTCTTTTTATGTAGACAGTCTATTGTATGCATATTTCGTGTGTTTCAAAACTTTTTGCTATTTAATCTTCACACTGATGTGCCTATTATAATAGTCTTTTCTGAATTCTTGTGGGTTATTCGCCTGATACTGGATTTGCAATATCTCTTACGTATCTTGAGGTAATTTAGAGGTTACTCAGCCTTTTGTTATTCGGAATAACATTGTATGGGTCATGCCCATGTGTATGCGCGTCTTACTTACATATATTTTTTTTGTTGCTCAAATTAAATGATTAAAAAGAAAAACTTTTTAAAGTAAAAGTGGTGAAGGTAGCTAAGCTTCACCTTTTTTCATTCAATTAAAAAACAATACATTACAATATAAAAAGATAGGTTTGACATGAACCCTCCTACACGGAATCCACAAGGAATGGGTTGCTTACACTTGATGTATGTAACATCTCTTAAGATTGCAAACATTCCATGTCTGTGAGATTAGATTCCCCGCACGGTCCTTTAGCTTGTATGCGCCATTTCCTAATGCTTCCGTGACTATGTAGGGTCCTTCCTATTTAGGTCCTAGCTTTCCTCCTTCTTCGGCATGACTTGCATCATTTTTCTGATATACTAAGTCTCCTGGTTTGAAACTTGTATTTCGGACTCTTGAGTTATAATATTTTTCCATTTGTGCCTTGCTTTTTGCTTCACGTATTGCCGCTTGTTCTCTTCTTTCTTCAAGGAGGTCTAAGTTCATTTCCAGCGCCTCGTCGTTCTCTTCTATGTTTGCTTCTGCCGTCCTCCATGTGGGCATCCCTATCTCAGCTGGTATCACAGCTTTCGTTCCGTATGTCAATGAGAATGGAGTGTCTCCGTTGCTAGATTTGATCATTGTGCGATGTGCCCATAGTACATGCGACAATTCATCTAACCAGTTTTTTCTTTTTTCTTCCAACCTAGCCTTTATGCCTTCCCCTAGGCTTCTGTTTGCTCTTTCGACTTGTCCATTTGCTTGTGGGTGTTTTACTGAAGCAAAGTGTTGCTTTACATTCATTTTTTCACACCATTCTTTAAATGGGTTGTCTCGGAATTGCTTTCCGTTGTCAGATATTATTTCTCCCGTGAGTCCGAACCTGCATACAATGTTTTCCCACACGAATTTCTTGATCTGATTTCCTGTTATGGTGGCCACCTGCTTTGCTTCTTATCCAATTTGTGAAGTAGTCTATTGCTACTATAAGGAATCTGACTCTCCCAGGCCCTTCTGGTAGAGGTCCTGCGATGTCGATTCCCCATTTGTGGAACGGCCATGGGGAAGTAATAGGCGTTAGCTTTTCTTGCGGATGTTTTGGAACTAGCCTATGCACCTGACAGCTTTCGCATGCTTGGATTAGTTTCTGGGCATCGCCGTGCATGGTACGCCAGTAGTATCCGGTACGCAGGGCTCTGGCCACTACGGACCTTGTCCCTGCATGCATGCCGCAAGATCCTTCATGAATTTCTCTTAACACGTAGTTAGATTGAAGGGGCCCAACGCACCGTAACCATGGTCCAAGAAAAGATTTCTTGTAAAGTATCCCATTGACTACTGCAAATGTTTGTGATTTTCTTTTAACTTCTCGTGCTTTCTCTTTTTCTGCTGAGAGTGTCTCTTTTGCCAGGTATTCATATATTGGTGTCATCCACGTGTACCCCTCTTCTTCCGTGGTTGCTACGAGCGGTGTTTCTTCTATTGAATTTTGACCAAGTTCTTCCACTAGTACTTGATTTTTTAGATGTGCAAAGCTGGTAGAAGCCATTTTGCTTAGGGCGTCTGCCTTTTTTTCGCTTCTGGGCACTTGCTTGATTGAGAACATTCAGAAGTTTTTTAGAAGTTCTTTTACTTTTTCCAGATATTGAATCATTCCTGATTCTTTTGCAATGTATGTTCCATTGACTTGATTTGCCACCAGTTTTGAGTCTACATTTGCTTGCACGTTCTTGACTCCCATTTTTTCTGCTATCCTTAACCCTGCTATCAAGGCTTCATATTCAGCTTCGTTGTTTGTTGTGTTGAAACCGAACCTTAGAGCATAAGTAAACTCCGTCCCCTGAGGGTCTGTCAGTATGAGGCCTGCTCCGCAACCGTCTATGCAAGATGAGCCATCTGTGAACAGGACCCATGGCTGCGGAAGTTCCTCCGCTTCCATTGGTTCATCATCTTCTTCATCCTTTGGACGCTTTACTATGAAGTCCGCTAGAATCTATCCTTTAATGGACGTTCTTGGTCTGTATTGTATGTCATACTCCCCCAACTCAATGCTCCACTTTTGTAATCTACCTGCAACTTCTGGCCTTGATAGTATTTTCTTGATTGGCTGGTCAGTGATGACTACTACCATATGCGCTTGGAACTACCTCTTCAGTCGCTTTGTAGCGTGCACCAAAGATAAAACTAGTTTTTCCATTGGTGTGTAATTTATTTTCGGTCCTCGCAAGGCTCGGCTCACAAAGTATACTGGCGTCTGTTTGCCTTTCCTTTCTGTCATCATAACCGCATTGACCGCTTCTCTGGCTGCTGCTAGGTATATTATTAACTATTCTTTCTCTTGAGGTGCGGTTAGGGTGGGGAAGTTTGCTATTATCTTCTTTATCTGCTTAAAAGCTTCCTTCGCCTCTTGCGTCCATTGAAATTCGCTCTTTTTTGTACACTTTTTGAGTGTTTTAAATAATGGTATTGACTTTTCAGCGGATTTAGCCAAGAATCTATTCAAACTTGCTAGCTTTCCATCAAGTCTTTGAACATCTTTGAGGCATTTCGGAGATGGGAGGTTTAGTACGGCCTCTGCTTTGTCTGGGCATAATTTTATTCCTTTATTGTTTACTGCATACCCTAAAACATCCCTTCTTCCATTCCGAAAGTGCACTTTTTTGAATTTAGCTTCATGTTTATTTCCCTTAATGTTTTGAAAGTTTCTGCTATGTCTCTTATTATTTCTTCCTCTGAGCGGCTTTTGATTACCAGATCATCGACATACACTTCTAAGTTTCTGCCGATTTGTTTGTGGAAAGCTTTGTCTACTAGCCGATGGTATGTTGCTCCTGTGTTTTTTAGTTCGAATGGCATCTTAGTATAGCAAAATATTCCCTGATTTGTGATGAAGGCTGTTTTTTTCTCATCTTCTTTTGCCATATGGATTTGGTGATATCCTTTGTATGCATCCAGGAAACATTTGAAGGGATATCCGCAGAGTGACTCCACCTTCCAATCTATCTCTGGTAATGGGTAACCATCTTTCGGACAGGCGTTATTAAGGTCCTTGAAGTCGACACACATTCTCCAGCTTCCGTCATGCTTTGCTACCATTACCGGGTTGGCCAACCAGCTGTGATAATGTACTTCCTTCATGATTCATGCGTCCACGAGCTTCTCTACTTCCTCTTGTATCACCTTGCTCCTTTTCGGTGCTTGGCCTCTTTTCTTTGGCCTTATTGGAGTATATCCTTCCTGTATGTTTAGGTTATGTTCTGATATGTGTCTTGGGACACCCGTCATGTCGGCTAGACACCAGGCGAATATATCCAAGTTCTGCTTTAGCAGGTCACATAACTTTTTCCGCCCTTCAGCTGATAGGGTTGACCCAATGGCTATTGTTTGTTCCGGATGTATCGCCACGTGTATTCTTTTTTCACTTTGCTTTTCCTTCATGGGTTGCGGTGTTGGCTCGAAAACCATAGTACATTCTAACGAGACCATTCTGCTACTGCGGATCGTGAGCACTCCGCCTTCCACCGGGATCTTCATCATTCCATGCGTTGTTGAAGGCACATCCTGTAGTTTTCGCACTCCCAGCCTTCCTATGATCCTGTTGTATGGCGATTGGGACCTAACCACCACGAAGTTCATCCATGCTGATGCCGAATGCTCGTTGTCTCCGATTTTAGTTAACAGTGATATCTGCCCAATCGGCCATATTATTTAGCCGTTGAATCCCATACGAGGGGTTGTAGTAGGTACCATTTGCTTTCTTATTTCTGGCCGGAGCCTTTCGAAACAATGCTCGTATAGCACTTTTGATGCGGAGCCTCCGTCGACATACATTCGGTGTATAAAGTGTCCACCTATCTCTGCTTCGATGATCGTTGGTCCGTCATTCCCTTCTTCTCCCGCGAGTGGCGGGAACGAAATGTTCTGGTTTGGAGAAAAGCTTTGTGTAATTTTTTGTCTGATCACCCGTTGCTGAGATTGCACCATCAGGATTGCAAGAGGCTTATCTTTTCCTGATGTTTCTCCTTTCTTATGTGCTTTGGACTGATCCTTGCCACTATTTTGCTTAAGTTCCTTTATTACGTTTGACAGCTTTTCGGTTCTCAGCAGTTCTTCTATCTGTCTTTTTAGGTGCATGCATTCGTCCGTGTTGTGTCCTACTTCTCCGTGGAACTCGCAATACTTGTTGCCGTTTATGTTCTCAATCGGCGTAAGCATTGGGGGAGGAGTCTTGAATTTCGCCTTTTCCAATGCCAATATTTCTTTGGGTG